>JAPKLW010000048.1:2465-13075 GCA_026898455.1 Plectranthus barbatus
CTTCCAAAGGAGTTACACACACAGCCACACCTTCCCAAACCAATCTCATGCATTATTTCAAAAGGAAGGGAAAGGCTACTGATGATATCAGCAAGGGTAAAACCAAGCTGAAAATCACTAAAGTCTGGATTCCGAAAGGAATTATCCAGCGATCTAACCCTGCAGGACCCGCAGATGATCGGGGACCTAAATGAATTCCATTTCTTTCTTGCAGGTACAGGGTCATGCAACACAGCTTCAGAGGTCGAGAGAGTGGATCTTAGATAGTGGGTGTTTAGCTCACATGACTGGTGAAGAGGATTTGTTTGCAGATCTCATCAAGGTCAAAGGACCTCCAGTTATTTTCGGTGATAACTCTAAGGGCAGAGTTATTAGCAAGGGCTGCATCGAGAAGGACGATGTCAGAATTATAAATGTATCCCTTGTTACCTCTCTCAAGCACAACCTCCTGAGTATCAGTCAGCTATGCGATAGTGGATACACTGTTCACTTTGGGAAATCAGAGTGCCAGATAAAGGACGAGAAGACTGGCGAGATCAAGCTGAGAGGTATTCGGAACGGAGGACTTTATACCGTTGACTGGCAAAGCGGGAAGATCGATTCATGCTTCGTGGCCACCAGTTCTATGGAAACTAACTGGCTGTGGCACAAAAGGTTGAGTCATCTGAATTTCAGAACTATCAACTACCTGGCCAAGCATGATCTTGTGGAAGGTCTTCCCAAGGGAGGATTCAAGAAGGAAGGGATTTGCAAAGCATGCCAGCAGGGCAAGCAAACTAAGAAGTCCTTCAAGAACCAGTCGCCAGTCTGCCCCAGTACCAGTCGGGTACTCGAGTTGCTACATATGGACCTCTTTGGACCAGTAGCACCTCAAACCATTGGAGGAAGACGTTATTCGCTGGTGGTAGTCGATGACTACTCGCGCTATACCTGGGTAAAGCTTCTCAGATCCAAGGATGAAGTGAAAGTCATTCTTCCAGATTTGATTGTCAAAGCACAGAAACAGAGAGAAGCTACTGTAAAGCGGATACGGTCAGACAATGGGACGGAATTCTGCAACAGTCTGCTGATGGATTTTTGCGCGGAAGCCGGGATTAAGCATGAAAGATCTGCACCAAGGCAACCGCAGCAGAATGGACTGGCAGAACGTAGGAACAGGACGCTGAAAGAAGCGGTCCGGTCCATGCTGGCAGAGTCCGGCTTAGGACAGAGTTTTTGGGGAGAAGCGTTGGTGACGGCTTGCTATACTCAGAATAGAAGCGGGATCAACGACAGACTCAAGAAAACTCCCTACGAAGTTTATTTTGGTCGTAAGCCTTCTCTAGATCATCTTCGTGCTTTCGGTTCACCATGTTATGTCCATAATAATGGTAAGTCGAAGTTAAATGCTTTTTCGCCTAAAGCTGATGAGGGTGTCCTTGTTGGATATGGACATCCCTCTCACAAGGGCTATAGAGTATTTAACAAGACCACCAAGCTTGTGGAAATAACATGCAATGTTGTTTTTGATGAAGCTACTTTAGTGCGCAGGACATTACGACAACTGGCTGAAGATGTTCCTGAGGTCAATGATGTCGTTGATCAGTTGGGCAGGAATTCTTCCAATGCTCAACCAACTGGTTTGACTAGACCTATGACTGGATCATCTTCACAACCAGCATCCTCGGTTGCCCATCAGCAATCCGAGAGGGTCGGTGATGCAATTGACCTTGCTGAGACCTTACACTCAATCTCCCTGAGTGGAACTGGCGATAATCCAAGGGAAATTCCATCTGGAATTTTCGAACCAGAAATAGCTGATGAACCAGCTGGAGTGGATGCACCAGCTGATGGCGTAATTATCGCAGAAGGATCAGGAGATCAGTCAGAGAGTGAAGCTGACGAAGAGACTGTTCCAACTGGTGAAGGTCAACCACCAGTTGCAATTGCTGCTCCGACTGGTGAAGTTCAGGAAGCACCAGTCATCAGGACAGAAGAACCAACGCCAGCAGATTCTCATCTTCCCAAATGGCTGAGAAATCACCCACCCGATGCTATTCTCGGTGATCCAGAAGTTTCTGTTCAGACTCGACACGGCAGTGCGCTCCTGACTTGCTTTATTTCTCAAATGGAACCTACTTCCATAGGAGTTGCGCTAGAATCTGCCGATTGGATTAATGCCATGCAAGAAGAGCTTGCGGAATTCACTCGCAACAATGTTTGGGACTTGGTAGAGAGACCATCACATCAGTCAGTGATTGGCACCAAGTGGGTTTTCAAGAACAAGCGAGATGAGAATGGCATTGTAATCAGAAACAAAGCTCGTTTAGTCGCCAAAGGTTACAAGCAATGTGAAGGCATCGACTTCGACGAGACCTTCGCACCAGTTGCAAGAATGGAGGCGATACGGCTGTTCCTCGCGTATGCAGCGTATCATGGGTTCACGGTATTTCAAATGGACGTGAAGAGCGCCTTCTTGAATGGCGAGCTAAAGGAGGAAGTATATGTCGAACAACCTCCAGGCTTTGAAATAGGCACCAAGGTGTACAAGCTGAGAAAGGCCCTGTATGGATTGAAACAGGCGCCCAGGGCTTGGTACGAGACGCTGTCACAATTCCTAATCAGTAATGGATTTAGGAAAGGGAAGATCGACAGGACTCTCTTCATCATCAAGGATGCTGATGATATGCTAATGGTGCAGATATATGTCGATGACATTATATTCGGGTCAAAGAATATGTCTCTCTGTGAGAAGTTTTCTCAACTGATGCAGAACTCATTCCAGATGAGTATGATGGGCAAATTAACATACTTCCTAGGACTCCAGGTCCAGCAGTCAGCTGATGGGATTTTCATTAATCAGCGGAAGTATGCCAAGGACCTAATTCAGAAATATTGCCCAGAGAAGACTAAGGCTCTCAGAATACCGATGAGCACCAGTTGCCAGATCTTTCTTGATGAAGAAGGAGAATCAGTTGATCCTTCCAGCTACAGAGGTATTATTGGATCACTTCTCTATCTGACAGCCAGCAGACCCGACATTTCATACTCAGTCGGAGTGTGTGCCAGATATCAAGCCAATCCAAAGAAGTCACACATGGAAGCTGCTAGGAGAATAGTGAAATACCTCAAAGGAACTGAATCACTTGGCTTATGGTACCCCAGGAATGATGAGCTTACACTCATTGGGTATTCAGATTCAGATTTTGCTGGATGCCGAATAGATAGAAAAAGCACCAGTGGTACGTGTCAGTTTCTCGGACACAAGCTAATCAGCTGGTTTAGCAAGAAGCAACACTCAGTTGCTACATCTACTACTGAGGCTGAATATGTTGCCGCTGCCAGTTGCTGTGCTCAAATTCTATGGATCAAGCAACAACTGGAAGACTATGAGGTGGACACTGGTTGTGTACCCATCTATTGCGACAACAGCAGCGCTATGTGCATAACGAAGAATCCGGTTCATCACTCTAGGACCAAGCACATAGATATCCGACATCACTTCATACGTGATCATGTCGAGAAGAAGGATATCAGCGTAGAGTACATCAGAACTGACGATCAACTGGCAGATATTTTCACCAAACCATTGCCAGAAGCAAGATTCAAGGAGTTGTGCATCAAACTCGGTCTTATGGAGATTGATGCGAGCCCTAGTGTTGAGGAAGAATGAGTCCCAGCTCTCATTCTGTTCTTGATTTTCTGAAGGATGCTGATTAAGACTAAGTCCAAGCTCTTAGTCTTCATATTTTCTTTAGTGGTAGCTCAAAACCACAGGTGGTATCTACTGGCAGAACTTATTCCATAAACAACGAAGGAAATGAGTCCCAGCTCTAATTTCAAATTTGCCAGCAGTAATACACCATCAGCAGAAGAAATTGGGTCCCAGCTCCCAATTCAAGCGATGGTGAGAAGATGGATTCCTGAAGGAGAAGATTATGCGGAATAAAATTGAGTCCAAGCTCTCAATTTTCTCAATCCTTCAAGTTGTCAGCAGACAACTGGCGAATTTCCTACGACTGATGGAATTGAGTCCCAGCTCTCAATTTATCCAAGTACTCGGGTGCCAGTCGTAAGTACCAGTTGTCAACTGGTAAGGAGGCCATGCTGACAGGGGGAAGTGTTCAACTGGCATATCCTGCTGATGACCAGTTATATTACTGATGACCAGTTGAGTCCCAGCTCTCAACTGACGATCTCTTGAAGTCCAAGAGTCGTGCCAGCTGTCGCAGAAATGGCGGGAATGTTCAAATCCTCTTGCGTGTGCGTATCTCAGAATTTAATGCGGCATTTAATGCCACATTTAATGCGCACAGTGACTGCGCGGTCAAAAGCACATTTGCGACCAATCAGAGAACGCCATGTCAGCTACACGGCGTAGCCCACGTCAGCACGACCGCCCACGTCGCCACAGGGAACTGGGCCCTGCTGATGACCATTGATTCTCACTTTCTGAGAATTCATCTCGGTCGTTTATTCCTGCATGGCCTTAGTATTTATATCCGACATTCTTCTCAGATAAACCTTTACGTTTCCTTTACAATCCGAACACTTTTCTTGTCCATCTTCCAAAAATTCCCTGCATTCAATGGCATCCTCTTCCAACCCTGCTGATAACCCATCTTCTTCATCTTCCGATCCAATAGATTTACCAGTAGCCGAAGCCCACATGCCTACTTTTACAGGCATCGTGAAGGAAGAAGATATCGATTATACCTATCCTTTCAGCAAGCTCGTCTCGCTGAATAAAGCAGCCACCCGCCATCGCCTCTCTCACGCACAGATTCGCACAGCCCAAGTTCAGAAAGAGAAGATTCTGAATGACAAGCTGGCTGAGAAGCATTTCGGCGAGGAGCTGATGGAGATGATCGACCATGAGCAGCTCCGACCATACCTGACGGCCACTCCCAGGAACTTCCACCCACACTTGGTCGCCGAGTTCTATGCTCGTGCGGTGATAGCTGATGACAGGAAGTCCTTCACCACGTCGGTGTTCGGACACCTGATCACTATAGACGTAGAGTACCTAGCCAACCTCTTTGGGCTGAGGAGTACTGGTGAGGAGGTGGCGACGTACTTCAAGGACGACACGGTGGAGTTCAGGCGGAGGTGGACTGAGTGGAAGAAGCCAGAGGTGATTGTCTTCAAAACTGGCATGAAGAAGTCAGAGATGCAAGAGTACTGGCAGATGGTGTGTGACATTGTAGTACGCATGCTACAATGCGAAGTCGGCTCCTATGCCGAACTAAGCCTGAAGAAATTCTCAGTTATGTGCGCGCTGGAGGACGGCATATATGGCAACTGGGCCGAGTTCATCTTCGGCCGGTTGCTGGAGAATGTAGAGAAGAACAGTACGGTGAAGGCTGAAGGCAAGTTTCTCCACGCAGTGTCTTTTGGCCTGCGCATCAGCCATATTCTGGAAGTGGAGATGGGAGACCGGATCGACCGAGGGGAGCAACTGGTCGGGTCCGACTTTATCCCTGTCACCAAAGTCAAACTTCCGGGCCCCGACTACAAGAAGCCACGCCGGCTGAAGGGGAAGACGGCTGTGGACCCCGATGAGTCTGTTTCTGAAGAAGATGCAGAACAGACATGGGAGGAAGTGCTAGCTGTGGCTCTCCCACTGGCAGCTGAGGCCAAGGATGAGCTGAAAAGGAAGCTAGAGGTTGAATCCTTATTCACCTCTATGGAAGAAGCAGTGGAGAAGGCAACCGGCATACATCCTCGGGCATCAGCACAAGTGCCAGCCCCCAGGCCCCCTCCAAGTAAGAAGCCCAAGACCCACCAGCGCCAGCAGCCCCAGCCAGCTGCTGCCTATGACCCTGAGTCAGGGAAGGTTTCAATTCCAGTCAAAAAGTCCATCTTGGGACTGACTAAGGAGGAGACCATCGAGAAGATGACCCGAAAGAGGAAGAGGGTCCAAACGAGAGCTCAGAAGCTGGTGGAGCAAGCCAAGAAGGAGCAACAAGCTTCCATTGTGAGGAAGAAGCAGGCTCAGGCGCGGCTGAAGGCCCTGGCAGACCAGCGAAAAAGGGAGGCTGAGCTGGCAGCCCGCGATGAAGCCTTTGCAAAGGTGCAGGCTGAGCATGAGGCCAGACGTCAGGCGCAACTGGCGGAGCAGGTGCGCCAGGTGGCCAAAGGCAAATGGGAAGTTGCCCAAACTACAAGTGCAAGACCACCAGCACCAGCTCCAGGCCAGATCTTATCAGAAGAATCATTTACGCGCCTGATGGTCATGGGTGCTGATGAAGACGTACTATCCCTTGTGGATAAGTACCAGGATGAGGAGGAGACTGTTGAAGTCCCACTGGCCGCGCACGGGGGTGCCAGTGGAGGAGTTGAGGAGCGGGCGACCACCCCGGAAAAACTGGCGAGTTTCTCAGATGATGCAGAGAAGCCAAGGGCCGAGGAACCAGCTGCCCAAGCTAAGGAGGAAGAAGAAGTAATGGAGACTACTGGTGAGGAGCCAGCTGATTCAGCTGAGGAACCAGTAGTACATCACTCCATGGTGCAGAGGATGGAGCCCAGGGATCTATTCCCTAATTTTGAAGACGTGGCTCGTCATCCTGCCAGTCGTCCACATATCGCAGAAGCTTCTACATCTTCTGGATGACCAGCAGCATCCTCCCCAGCGCCAGCACGACATGTGCGCCATGAAAGGAGGCCATACATGCTCTGCATCCAAGAGCATCAACTGATTGATGAAGATACCTTCCAATCGCGAGTGACAGGGGTACACCGGTGGGAGCACCGCGGGGACATGGCGTTTCAAACTTCACGAGTGACTGAGCCTTCAGCATTCAACATTATCCCCATCAGCGGACTCCCCCACCAGTCAATCTATGCTTCCAGAATCCTCGACTGGTGTCTGCCCCTGCACCCGATGGAGTATTACAACTACTCGCTCTATGAGTATGCTGAAAACATCACGGCGGAGGTGGAGAATGCCGTTGATAACGAGATGGTAACCAGCTACCGAGGACTGTGGAGGGTGAATCCGGAACTATTTCTGGAGTTCCGGAGGTGGAGGATCTTCGACCTGTGCCAGCACCAGCTGACAGTAGAGAAGCGCGTTGTTCTGTATGCCAGGCTAGGGCTTGGTTACTGGAGATCAGAGGAGGCGTGGGCGAATGCATTCATGGATTCTGATCCTGAAAGTCACCAGCAGCTGTCTACCAGGCGAATCAAGCGCCGTTTGAGGAAAATTGCAGAATTCAGACAGCTGACTGGGACTTCCGGCCTCCCTAGGCCAAAAATGGTTAAGCTACCATTCCTCCAGTTCCAGCCCACCAGCCGTGGATACCAGCTGATCTACGCGCTCCGCCGCTTGAAGGTCCTCACCGCTCTCCCCCGGATCCCTCCCTATTTTGCTATTCTTTTTGACATGGCTGCCAGCGCTCTGCTGGTAGACCACATTGTGGAGGAGGATCCCTCCAGAGGTTGGTGGCTGACCACTGCCGTCCCATCTGTTCCTATGGTTTTGGGCGACCTTGTCCCTTATCATGAGGACTGGCAGCTGGAGGTTTTCACAGCCCCACCTATTTTTGTACAAGGCCCGCCAGCACCAGCAGACGTGCTCGCGGAGGAGCCAGCAGCAGCCAAGGTACCAGAGGAGGAGCCAGCCCCAGTGCAGGTACCAGTTGCGTCTGCACCAGAGGTGGCTGATACCGCACCTGATGTGCCTTCCACTTCCATGGAAGTATCAGCGCAGCCAATCTCTGAAATCCATCCTCCTGCGCAACTTCTTGCTTACATCGACGCCAGGATGGATCAACGCTTCGCCACTTTCCAAGCCGATGTAGCGCAGCAAATGGAGTCCGTCACCGCCGGTGTTGCCACCTTTTTGGCGTGGATCCAAGAGGGGGAAAGTGCGCGAGCACTGGCTGAAGAGAACAGGGCCAGAATCGTTGAGGAGGAGAGACGCCTAGCAGCTGAAGAAAGGCGAATTGCTGCTGAAGAAAGGCGGAAGAGAGACCAAGAAATGGCCGAACTTACTGCGATCCTGAGGTCCATCACCAATGCTCGGACTCAGACACCAGGATCATCTTCCAAGCCATAGTCTACTCTCTTCATGTTTTTGTAAGTAAATCTGTTAGACTAGTCAGTTATCATTCATTGTACATGTAATTGCTAAATTTCTAATGGAATGATTAACTGACAAGTTGATGACAATCTCTTATTGTCCAACAATTGTCTAAGTATTTACTTACCAGCTGAATTTACACATCCAGTGTAATCAGCACCAGCACTCATCTTGCATGTTAAACTTATTTACATGCTTATTTGCTCTGATTTTAATTTCCATATTTAAACGAGCAATATCTTTCCTCGGTTGAGGGGGAAGATTTCTTTCAGTTAGAACTGATGTTGAGGAAGTAATTTCATGGGTTTAGATCTGATAGGTTTCACTTGTAAAACCCTGAAATCCTTTGTAACTTTCCTCATCAGCTGAGTGCTCACTGGTTAGGCTTTGATCGCACCAAAAAGGGGGAAATTGTTGGGAAATCTGTCTAAGGTTTCCTTTCCCAGTAGCTTACTTGTTAAGATTATAGTTTTGGTGGATCAAATCCTAAGTCCTACCAGCGTCAGTTGTCTCTACATAGCTCTAGTCTTAAATGTAAAGTCCTGTTTAGGTCTTTTGAGTTGTAAGTCGCAGCTGATCAAGACTCATGCTGACATTGTTCACCAGCATGAGTAACGCTTACCACTGGCTACTGTTCACCAGTTGGGAAAAGTTTCATCAGCAGGCGGCTGACAAAGACTCGTGCTGACACTGTTCACCAGCCTGAGCAGCGCTTATGACTGGCTACTGTTCACCAGTTGGGAAGGGTTTCATCAGCAGGCGGCTGACAAACCTTACTAGGAGAATACGTGCTCTTACACTATTCACCAGCGGTGATTTCACCAGTCATGGGAGATTCCGAGAAGAGTTAACATCTAGAGATTTGGTAGACTTTGATGATGCCAGGGCAAGTCACCAGCAGAGACTGCCAGCACAAGATCACCAGTATGATCTACCAGTCAGATGTTACCAGCAGAATTCCAAATTCTCTCTCCCAGCGCTGTAGAGACAAGAAGAAGATTCTCTGAGGAATCGACTGACAAAGGAAGGATAACTTAAAGTCTATCAGTCACAAGACGTCAGTCTTATTCCTCGGACTGACTAATAGAGCCGTTCTGACACAAAGAGATCTGTGTCAGATAAAGAGGTCAAAGGTATGGTTCCTTCCTGAAAAACATACCTGCCGCCGTCAGAAGGACATCCGAGGTCTGACAACTTTGCGGATGTGTCCAAACGGCTAGAAAGTTTGAATCGGTTCCTGCGGCTATAAATACGTCGCAACCACCAACATTCAAACATTAGAGAATCTCAGTTGACACATTGAATATTCAGATATCTCTGCTCAACCACCGAAAGAACTGAAGTTATTGCAAGAACGCAAAAAGTACTTTCGTGGCCTTTCCTAAGGCTTTCCGTGTGTTGATTTATCAAACACGAGACTTCAAGCTTTAAGCTTGTAAGTTAAAGATCTCATTTGGTGTTCTTTCTCCTTCGAGAGAGTTCACAGCAGCTCCTGTGCTCACCAGCACTTGAGTTATTACGGGCATTCTGCCGTAGAGACCGTTACGTTCTTGGGAGAACTAAAACACCCAGCTTGCTGTGGAGGTTGAAGTGACGTGCTCGCACTCCATCAGCTGTGAAGAGTTGAAGAAGGATTCAGGACCGGGAGCGGTTGATCTAGTGAACTGGTGGACGAGGCATTCACTAGCTAGAGATAGATCGTAGGACACCTGTACCTGATTACTCTTAGTGGAATTTCCAGTGCTTCGACTGGAGAGTGGACGTAGATCGATTGATCGAACCACTATAAAATCCTTTGTTATTTATCAGCTTTCTGCATTTCATTCACATTTTAAACCCAGCACTCAAGTGCTGGAGTATATCCTGAAACTGATAAATAACTGTGCAAACAAGGCTAAATATTCTAAGTATTGAATCACCAGCTGACCAGTCACCAGTTGTCAGCTGCGTACTGAGTAACCAGCACCAGCTGACCAGTTGCCAGTTGTCAGCTGAGTGTAAGTAGCGTGCAAGAAAACAATTAACTTTATTTCCGCTGCGTAACGATTATACTCTGAAAAACCGGGACCATCAATCATTACTATATATATATATATATAGATAGATAGAGAGAGAGAGTAGTGATCAGGGGAGAATGAGTTTTTGTATGAGAAATGAGAATAGATCTCGCGCGTCCATATCATCAAATCAACGAACAGGATTCAATCTCAGTAAATTAAAAAAAAACGGCATTTTAGCCCCCATATCCTGCAGTAAAGGTCAAAATAGTAAAAATACATTATTAAAAACAAACAGCAACCTGCATTTTAACTACAATTTTGTTCATTTTAATTATGATCTTGTTCATTTTAAGGGCACATTTTATCTTCAATATTGTGCATTTTATCTTAACAATCATGCATTTTATCTAAGAAAATATACATTATATCTCATTACCGAAAAAAAATCTATCTCTCTAATAAAGAAATATTGTGTATCAAAATCTGGATATCCATATCTAATCTAATATGGGAATATTATTAAAAAATAATGAAGATTATCTGATTTC
>JAPKLW010000048.1:13175-86365 GCA_026898455.1 Plectranthus barbatus
ATATATATATATATATATGGTAGTGATCAGGTGAGAATAGGAATTACTATGAGAAATAAGAATAGATCTCGCGCGTCCATCTCATCAAATCGACGAACAGGATTCATTCTCAGCAAATTGAAAAACGCGGCATTTTTGCCCCAATATCCTGCAGTTTTCGCCTTTAAAGGCTACAACTGTAAAAAAACTCAAACACAAACAACAACCTGCATTTTAAGCCCGATTTACTTCATTTTTAGCCCAATTTACTTCATTTTTAGCCCGATTTACTTCATTTTTACATAAATACGAATTTAAAAAAATTAAACACCTTCTTCTTCAAAGTAGCAACACGAGCGTAGTCTCTATAAAACTCAATACCAACATCAACAGTTCTAAAAACTCTGCCCTTAAAATGCTTCATCTCATCAACACACTTTGGAATAAATGAACCTGTAAGATACAAAAATGCACAAAGTTAATACTCCCTCCGTCCCATATTATTAGTCCCCAATTGAAACGGCACGATAACCAATGTTTGTGAGTGTAGTGGAATTAATATTTTATTGGTGAGTGTGAAAAAGTTTACCATTTTAGGAAAGGGGACTAATAAATGGGACAGACAAAAAAGGTAAGTGGGACTAATAAATTGGGACGGAGGGAGTACTAAAGATGCACAATATAATAGTAAAAATGAACGTCGATTTGAATACACACTTTAGAATAAATGAACCTGTAAGATACAAAAATGCACAAAGTTAACACTAAAGATGCACAATATAATAGTAAAAATGAACGTCGATCTGAATAAAACAATTTTTTTTAAAACTATATTCATGCACAATAAACAAAGTCGAGACCGAACACGAATGCAAAATCCAGAAACAAAGAAAAAAAATTTGATCGACAGAAGAAATATAAATCAAATCGAACGAAGAAGGAAGAAGAAATCAAATCGCGCGAAGAAAGGAATAAAAAATCTAATGAGATAGTATTTCAGATTTTAAAAAAAAACTAAAATTACAAAATAACCTTAATTTTGCAAAACTGCAGGATAATTGAGGAAAACTGCACACGGAGTGAAATAGATCATGAGCGTTGAAATCACAAAATCAAAGGCTGAGATTTATTCTCATTTCTCATACTAAAAACTATTCTCATATGATCACTACTCTATATATATATATATATATATATATATATATATATATATATATATATCCTTAATTTATTTGAATATTCTTACCATATCTACTCAAAAGAATCATAATCTTACAAAAAGGATTTCGTAATTCATTATTGACAATTCTACGTGCATCTTTAGAAGCACTAATGTGCATTTTTAAAAGAGCTAATACATTAAAATAAATCAACTTTTGAATAGTTCATTATTGACAATTCTTCATGCATCTTTAGAGGAACTAATATGCAGTATAATAGCTCACGACTCACACAAGCAAAACAACAAATACTTAGTTGACAGAATTCAAACATCATACAAAGAAAAGAAATCTACGATCAAACTAAAATCTGAACCGCCAAAAACACCACCCGCCGCCACAGACTACTGGAGATGAATAATTGAAGCACGCAGGAGGCATAATTAAAGCGTACATCGATCGTGCAGCCGCAAACGATGAAGAAGAAACCAAGGAAGAAGACGAGTGAGATGGACTCCACGGCGGAGATGATGGACCAGACAACAAAGAAGAAACTGAGGAAGAAGACGAGCGAGATGGACTCCACGGCAGAGACGAAGAAGAAGAAATAGGATCGCACGAATAAGAGAATAAAAATTTGGTTGCATTAAAAAGGAATAAAAAATCTGGTCAAATATTAAGATTTGATTTAAGTTTGAAAAAAAAAGTTAAATTACAAAAATATCCTTAATTATGTAACAATGCAGGATAATGGACCAAAATTGCACACGGAAATAAATAGATCTTGAGCGTTGAAATGACAAGATCAAAGGCTGAGATTTATTCTAGAATTGCATTCTCGTTTTCAATTTCTTAAAGAACGATATCACTCTTTGACCTGTGGTTCCTCACATACTCGTCCTCCAAGAATCTAGCGTTGGTGCTAACAACGACTCTCTGACTCTCAGGACAGTAAAAGTAACCACCTTTCGTTTGCCTGGGATACCCTATAAACAACATTACCTTGGACCTGCTTTCTAACTTATCAGGTTCCTTCGACAGTACGTGTGCCGGACAGCCCCATACTCTGAACTTGCACAAACCCGGTTTGCGACCAAGGAAGAGCTCAGAAGGCGTCTTAGGAACTGATTTAGAAGGCACCACATTTAACACTTAAGCGATTGTTTCCAATGCGTAGCCCCAAAACGAAATTGGTAAGTTTACATAACTCATCATTGATCTTACCATCTCTAGAAGAGTCCTATTTCTTCTTTTAGCTACACCGTTTTGTTGGGGAGTACCTGGTGCAGTCCACTGGGATGTAATCCCATTGACTAACAATACCGCAGGAACTCGTTACCGAGGTATTCGCCACCGCAGTCAGATCGCAGTGACTTGATAGTTTTCCCGGCCTTCTTTTCTACTTCAGCCTTGAACTCTTTGAATTTCTCAAAGCATTCAGACTTGTAGCGAAGAAGGTAAACATATTCGTACCTTGAGTAATCGTCAATGATAGTGACAAAGTACCAGTACCCTCCACGAGCCTGCGTGGACATGGGTCCACCTAAGTCAGAATGGATCAATTCCAACACTTCCTCTGCTCGAGACTGACTAGCCTTAAAAGGCCTAGTTGACATCTTGCCCTCGATGCAGGATTTGCAGACTTGATAAGGTACAGTCCGGACTAAGTCCAATGTACCGTCATATACAAGTCGCTAAATCCGCTTCAAGCTGATGTGACCCAATCTCAAGTGCCAGAGATATGTAAGATCCTCTTTAGGAGAAGTAAGTTTTCTCTTTCTAGGATTATCAATTACGGATGAGTTACATGCAACATAAAAGGACATATCTGATAAAGCAGTATAAAGAGAATAAATCAACATCCCAAAATGGACAACATCGTTATTACCAACGATAGAAATCATAAATAACAAAATATCCATTGCGAAGTTGGAAAAACATTTGTCCTGCCGAAAACACGGCCCACAAAAGAAATTCTCAAAACGTACTTAATCCATCGAAAGATAAAGAAAAGAAAACTCCATGAAGCTCCGTTATAAAATGTTGCCTTCATCCAGCTTGGTATCTTCTTGCCATTATTCACCAGCCTTGTCGGCGCGGTCCCCTACAAAGTACAACAACATGATCAACAAGTCAGTGCTTACAGCTCTAGGAAGAGCAACAACAGACTCTAGTCATGCTTACAGTTATACATGCAAATGGCATACCTTGTCTAGCTTTGTTGGCCTGACAATCTTTTCTCCACCTTTCTTACCACACCTGAAGCACCTGTCCCTGTCAGTCGCCACTTTAGGCTTTTTCACAGCCCCACCATCCTTCACAGGTATCTTCTTAGCCCACTTCTTAATCCCCTTTTTCCGCTTCATACCTTTCGGTACAGCAGAGAGATTACCAGAAGTGGCTAAGGCAACCTTCTGAGGGTTCATCATTGATTCCGCTGCCATCAAGTCATTAAGCAACTCGTTAAGAGTATACTCTTTCTTGTTCATGACAACATTCAACCTAAAAATTTCAAAGGACTTGGGTAGAGAGTTCAGTATGATATCAACCTTGGCCTCAGCATCGATACCTCCACCATGCACAGTTAGCCCATCCATGAGGTGAGTCATGGAAACTACGTGCTCTCTCACTGAGCTGCCATCAGTCATTTTTCTACTCACGATATCCCTCATGAGATTGAATCTGACAGCTCTATCAGTTTCCCCATAGGTCATCATCAAACTGGCCATAATGGTCATAGGCGTCCCTATGGTGCTGATGCTGCTGCTGTAAGACTTTTGACATAGTGGTCATCATGTAGCACTTGACTACATTGTTCGATTTCTCCCACTTGTGATAATAGTCTACTTCCTCTTGAGAGGACTCAGCAGTGGGCACGATGGGACGAAGTACTTGCAGAACGAACATATGTTCTTCTGCTACCAGGATGTATTCAAGATTGCGTTTCCATTCCAGGAAGTTTGGACCAGTTAAAGAATTTTCTACGATAATATTGATGACATTAGACATAGACATATCTGAGACAATAAAGAATCTTAAATAAGAACATACATGCAGAACTTCGAAAACAAATGCATTGAAAAACCTTTTTATAAATCAAATACAAATGTTTTCCACTAATTGCCCAAGAGTTCCCATTGCAAGCTACACTCGTAGACATTTACGATGTAACCCTCAACCAGAACTGCGGGTTTTAAACCCCAATTCTTTAATTTCACTTTGATTTCAGGAACCTTTCGACACTAGAAATTAATAATTAGTGAAAATCTTAGACCAAGCCATCTCTCAAGGACAGGGAAGCAGCAATTGCATTATATCCTAAGATGCTTCTAAGCGATTAACCACAAATTTAACTCTGGCAAAAAGAGACAGTTTAGCAGGGCACGTAACCATACCGCACAGCCCTTAAAGCTTTTGTTATCTATAATTTAAATCAATCCTAGAATACTTAGGAAAGAGATCTACGCAAGCTACACTTGTAGACGTTTACGCAAAACCCTCCCACTATTCACATGGTTTAAATTGTTTGTCTAGAAATCCCAACAGCTGTACCCATGCACCTCCAAGAACTAGTAAGCTACACTCGTAGACGTTTACTAGAGCGAGAGATACACTTACAGCCTAGGACCGCTTTGTGAAGGTCTGTTGATTTTAATTAAAAAATCTGCTTAGTATTTTTCTTTCAAAAAGGTTTCTTATATGCGCACATATAATTTCTTTGTCATTATACTTTCCAAATTTTTGCATGTACTTAAACAAGCCCAAAAATTCCCAAAATATAATCCAACAAGAAATTAATCACATAAGCATGCTTGGAAAGCTGTAAATAATAAAAGCAGTAAATTATGTTTTTCCTATTAGCTACACATGCTTAATTGTGCACATAATAAATCACATATCATACGAGGACAATTAAGGCAAACAAAAATTCCTCGTGGCCCCACAAAACAGGAAATAAAATGCTATCTATTACAATTTGAAATTTGAATTTATTTGGATAAATCCAAATCTTTTTCAAATCTTCCAGGGCCTCCAAATCTTCAACCACCAAATCTTTTGGGATTTAGGGTTTTGTGATTTGATGATTGGCCACCTAGGGTTTACACAGGATTGCACCAGCCACCAAATCGCAAACCACCACGATGGGACAGCAGCCGCCGATGACAGCACCGTCGCCGCTGCGCGCCCTCGCGCGCATCGCGCGCCTGCCGCGCCTGGCCACCCGCCGCGCTGCGAGTCGCGGCCCGCCACCGCGCCGCCGTCCTCCTGCGGCCGCACGCACGGTGGCCTCCTGCCACCACCGTGCACTGTCGTCCAGTCCGTCGGCTTCGTCTTGTTCTTCGTCCTGACCCGTCCAATTACAGATTTGAATAAGAAATTACAGAAAACTATTCTATTACAGTTTTTCCTATCAAATATAATCACGGATTTTCTCGTGATTTTACAAAACAGATTCAACCCTACACGGATAAACCACCGCGGGCTAAATTAAACAGGTTGCCACGAGGAACAAAAACCATCCACGTCAAAATAAAATTCATACATGCATTAATGAATCTATTATGAACAACTGAGCCATAAATCAGAAACCTGGCTCCGATACCAATTGAAGGGATTTATCCGTGTACCGAATCACAAGATCCAAACAAGCCGGATCGATTTATGGTTTATTGTTCACAATACCAATTCACAAAACCCTAGCATGCTCCTATGAATTTAATGCGCGAATAAGAGGAATTACCATTATTTCGTAGAGTCTGATCCGATCTTTTGCATTTGAATATCCAACTTTAATTCAACCGCGTGATTCAATTAAATTTGCGAAAACAGAAATTAGAAATCTAATTTCTAGACTTAATCAAAAAATAAAGAAAATAGAAAAGAAAGAATTTTGTTCTCCAGATCAAATCTTCATGGTTGTATCCCAATGTTGTTCACATCTACTACTGGTGAGGATTCCACATATCTGTAGTTGTGCAAGGCCAGAATCGAAATTCTCCTCCCTCTGCACAGAAGCCGTCGCCACTCTCTTTCTCTCCTAGGGTTTCAATGATTTGAATTGTGTTCAAAGTGGCTAAGGTTTCTGAGAGAGAGATGCCTACTTATAGACTTAGGGTTTTAACCCTAATGGGCTGTTGGGCTCAATTCAGCATATTTACTTTGGGCCAGACCTGGGACCTAATGTAAATAATAAAGTGGGCCTATAAATTAATTAGTTCCCATGTCCACCACCCAGGACACAATTAATTAATTAATATTAATTCTTTTTTACCACAGAATTAATACTGACCTACCCATTTATTACCACGTTATGAGAACGGGCTGCATTTAATTGAGAATCCTCATATTTAAGGTTACCGGACATTCATTAATTAATCAGAGCTTCTGACAAGCTCTATCTACAATTAGTTAATATCTTATTATTCCTGAGTAGTACCACTCAAACCTTATCACTAGTGCCTGAACTTAATCAGCCTGCAAGACTTTGGCACGATGAATGTCATTGAGCTCCTCAGGGAATGTCCACATCCTATTACTCGGATATGGTTACCTAAACCCAGTCTCAGGCTGTACTACACGAACTGCTGTTACCCAAGATGTGGATATACGAGCACGTTACTTAGGCTCTCCACCATGGCAAGTCAAAGCAACAGTCAATCCGTGCAAACCCCTGAACCTTCGTTAGGGTTTGGACTCAATCAAGAACGAGATCTTGTATTCGCTAATGTCAGACTGTCGAAAACATCTCACTGCGGTCCATCAATATGCCACCCTTGCGTACCAGCATGTCAAGTAACCAAGACAGACTACTTATTTCGACAATGTTGCAGCCATCCGGACAGACATATCCTCATATGCTTTCTTGGTTGTGATCAGATTTATGTCTCACTAGGTCAAGTGCTCATACTGTCTTCTGCGATCTACTACACGCCGTATGATCGTCCCTATCTGTGAGACAAGAGGATATCATTGTTACATACATGTAAGTTTGTTTGACAGATAGGAGAAATAAACCGTTGTATACTCATTGTAATAAATGCTTTCAGTAAACAAAACTCATCATGTATTACTGTTAATTTTTTATTCATTAATGAGAAAAAAAAACTACTAATTCTCGATTAGTTACTAGAATATATTACTCAGCATATGTTTATTTCTTAAAATGTTAAATGTTGCTTCTTTTACTGCAAAATTCTGAGTTAATTGCTTCATTCATCTTTTCTGCAGATTTTTTTCTCTTGTAATGCATATGTTTTCATCTTTTTGTTTTTTTTTTTCTGCAAACTTGGTGATGGTTGTTTGTTTCATATATTATGCAACTACTTTATTTTCTATAATGCATAAAATTGTGATATATATACAGGATTAGAGCACCCCACATTATTTCCTTTGTAAAATTCTATTTGCCTTTGACATTATTGTATAATGAATATGTAAATTTATTGGTTAGTAAATAAAACTTGTTCTTTTAATGTAACTTTACTGACCTTCAAATGCAACGTGAAACTGTATTTTCTTGATTAGATATTTAAATATAGCACTCTGCATTTGTTTCTTTCTTACATTGTATAGTGTTGTTTCTTTTACTGCAAACTTGGTCATAGTTGTTTGTTTCATGTATTATGCAACTACTTTATTTCTTTACTACATAAAACTGAAGTATATGTACTGGATTAGAGAATCCTGCATTATTCCGTTCAAAAAAAAAGCTAACAACCTTTTCCATTATTGTAAACACAAAATAGATAATTGTCTCATATGTTATGCAGATTATTCCTGCGGAGCAAAGTTTTGATCCTTTCCTGGAATTTTTGCTATGTTGCATATGGAGACTTTCATGGGACAAACAGTTGACCAATGAGATGCAGACCTAAGCCAATCTCCAAAGAATGCCTTGAAACATAAGTGAATGACCATTTGCCGGAAGCTTCTTCAATTAGAATTCAATATAATGGGTGAAGAAATCTGTGAAAAAGCTGCGAAGTTTTTCAGAAAGAATTGCAAGGCGAAGGACTTTGACATAGAAAGCTATTTGGACAAAATTAGGAGGTAGAATGATGATAAGTAAGGAAAACTATTTTCATTTTATATGTGACGCATGACACATGACAATGTTGATGTTTTTTAATGTAGTATGAATTTCTAAGTGTTCTTTTTTTGACACGATTACTTGTTGTAGATTGTTTATAGAGTCATGTATTTTTACTTTGTATTGTTGTTCTGCATTTTTTTTTCCTACAGATTTGAATTTAATTTTATGCATTTTTTTTAATGACAAATTGTATAACCCATGTGTACCTTGCCTCTCTTTAAAAAAAATTACAATATAAAAAATTGTTTGAAAAACATAAAACATTTCTCGACGTGTACTACAGATTCTGTGACATATTTGATTACATTAACTATGATTTTTTATAACATATACTGTAATAATAATTAAAATAGTAATTTAAATGAAAAATACACGAATTCTATAATAGAGAGTAAGTTTTGTGTCATATACAGAGTTCCATAATATACTTATTATATGTGTTATAAAAGGCCAAAAAATAGACATATAAAACAGTACAAGCAACAATTTATACAATATTGTTCAGAAATTCTAAAACTTAGAAAAAAATTTCTCCATACCGTCTGTTGCAATGTTTACTTATTATATGTGCATTAAAGGGAGAAAATTATACATATAAACAGTACAAGTAACAATTTATATAATATAGTTCAGACATTAAAAAACTTAAAAAAAATTTGTTCCATACAGTCTGTTGTATTGACATAAAGATATGAGACACATCAACAATTTCATGATTATGTCATTCAACAAACAAATGAACAACATATCGCAGATATGCAACATACTTGATGACCACCTTCACATTACACCTACATCTAGAAGAAACTATCCTTCTAACCTTTGAATTAGACATATTTAAATCTAACATTTCCATATCAGTTGCAATATTTAAATCTAACATTTCCATATTTAAATCTAACATTTCCATATCTTTGAACTAGATAGGCGAATATCGAATCCAACCGACTTTGCATACTCTCTATAAAAATTAACACCTTCATCCAAAGTACTAAAATCTTGACCTTTATATGGTTTCAATGAGCCATCACACACCGGAGTAATAACAACTACATGAATAAAACAAAATAATATTTTAAATAAATAAACAAATAAATATGCATATATTAATGTGAAGCAGTCACCACACAAAACCTGTGTTTTAGAAAATTTGGGTTGCAATGCAAATAATATTTACACTTACTGCAAAACTGTAGGCCTAAAATTGTATGATTCACTACATAATGATGTTATAAAAATGCCAAAAAAAAACAGAAAGATATATCATTTGATAAAAATGCGTTCATAACGTCATTGTATCAGAACTAACATTATACAAAAGGTTACTGCATACATATAAAATAGTCGCCACCACTAAATTTGTGTTTTCAATCATTAATACCATTGCAATAAATATGAAATATTACTGCAAGCGACAAAACTGCATAATTTGTGACATAATTATATACCAAAAAACACGCTCATGTATAAATGTCATACGTAACATTATAAAGTAAAATAAACACAAAAAAAGTATCTTATTAAAAGAATGAAGATGAATGTCGACAAAACAAACATGTTCAATGCGAATTCAAAGTGATATTATGACAAAAATATCATGAAGAAAAATAAGAAAAAAAAAATACTACCTCCGTCCCGGGTCTCTTGAGACGTTTGACCCGGCACGGAGGTTAAGAAAAAGTAATTAGAGAAGTTAGTGAGGTTAGATTAGTAGGTTAATGAGTAAGAGATATAGTGGGGTAGGAATAGAGTAGGTTTAGTGAATAATTAATTAATAAAAACTTTCCAAAAAAGGAAACGTTGCAAGTGTTCTGGGACGGACCAAAATGGAAAACGTTGCGACTGTCCTGGGACGGAGGGAGTAAAAAAAATAACTATAACAAAATACTGTCATCATAGTTATTCATAGCTTCGACTTGGGTAGACATCCGAATAACACCTAATATAACATAGCACGAGAAGGACGAAGACGACTGGCACAAAGATGAACATAGATGTTTAAAAAAAGACGTGAATTATAAAATAAAAAAATTATGTTTTCTGCATTATGTAAATAAACGTACCAGTAGAGGAAACGAATAAGACTGATTCGAACAAAAACATATATGCTTGAAAAAAAATACATGACTCACAGAATAATAAAAACTTAAATTTTCTGCATTATGAAAATAATAATTTCCATAAAATATTGTTAATCACATAACAAATTAAATCGACGTGTAGAAGGAAAGGGAATGGAGTAAGATTTGACAAAATAAATGGAGAGAAAAAAGTGGAATCAGTAATGGTATGAAAAAAAGAAAAGAAAAATCATAATACCAATACTACCCAAAAATATTACTCCCTCCGTCCCAAAATAATTGTCTTGTTTGAAAATGACACAAATACCAATGCAAGTAGAGATAGAGGTAATTAGTATTTTATTAGTGAGTGTGTATTAACTTTTCATTTTAGGTAAGAGGAAAATTGTTTGGGACAGACGAAAAAGGAAAACAAGACAATTGTTTCGGGACGGAGGGAGTAATAAAAAAGGAAAACATATCTAAAAAAAATAAAACAAAAAAAAAATCCAGGCTGTTCAAAATGAAAAATGAAGGGAAGAAATTAGTTCTTATATCTTATTTAAGGGAAGAAATTTTGTCCCTTCGTGAGGCTTCATCGTATCAGTACTCTCTAATATAAATGAATCTGAGAACAGTAAATATCGCATCACCAAACATGAAATTCAATAAAAAAAAAGTAATGAAAAGGTTGATGAAGCTAACAAACAAAATAATGAACATAATATCACATCATATGAATAACACAATACTAAAAATAAAAGACTTCCAAAATTGTTTAAAACAACAACTCTCTAAACAATATATCAAAAACGGTCTTGTGAAATCATAATCAACAAATATCATCAAAAAACTTCAAAAAATTGCAACACGTATGATATTCAAATAAGAAAACCAGAAAGAAACATGAACTTATAAAGCACAAAAACTTTGAATCTAACCTTAAGAACCAATTAAAATCAGAATATGATCGCCAAAATCATTTATCTGAATTAATGAGGATAAGACAAATTAATATTGAGAAATATCAAAACTTATTCAACAAGTGTCACACCCCGATTTATAAACAAGACATAAATCATAGAAATTGAGGCACATCGTGTATGAGACTTGCACTTGGGATATCAATCAATAAGAAGAACTCAAGCGAGTAAGATAGAAATCATCACACTTATCCCAAGTTAAGCAAAAGATGATAAAAGGGTGCCTCCTCAAGAAGGAATCTTGACTTCTTGAGTAAGCAAATATCATAGTTTAACAAGTTTGATAATAATAAAAGTCATTGAGTTTAGCAGCGGAAAGTTATTAAGGAAGTATGTATATGAAGACACACACTTTCGCATCTAACTATTACAAAAGATGAGTCTTCAGCTCCACTCCTCTGCTACCTCGTACTCTTGCTTCAAATCTTCTTTTTAACCTGTGCATTTTAGAAATAATGCAAGGGGCTAAGTACAAATTGTACTTAGTGAATACATGCCCGAAAACATACATATATAATTTCGTCATGCCTTTTAGAGAGGGTCGCACATGGGGTTTTAACTTTGAAATCCTCTCATGGCACCAAAACATTTTATGCATTTAAGCGCGCTTTCAACAGTTACACTATCTGCAAAAACCTATGACTTGGAGGTGGCCGCCAACCACAGTCACAACACTAGTCCATGTAGGGCGCGACCCCTTATCATGATAGCATCACAGTGCTCTAATCTGTGGCATCTTTTCATACCAACCGGGTACGATCGTTAGAGACTCGCAATACGCGTAGTCAACATTCACGTTCCCACGTGTAATGTTCTTCTCTGAGTGGGGTTCCCCCACAAAGAGGTCAGATAGCAAACACAAAATAGTAGGCAATGACAAAACATTTTCATTTCATGCGTGATTTCTTTGAAAAGAAAACATCATTTTTATTTTATTTTGGACCAAAATATAGGGGTAAAAGAAAGTCCACCTTAGTTGGTGTGGTCTCAAATGATTGCTCTAGCTGTCAATCATTTTCTTGCCTTTTCCTATGACATAAGGAATACGAGTTAATCCTCAAGGGATAAAAGATTATCTATAATCTGATTCCTCAAATAGTTATAGACTCTAAATCGATCTTGGACTTATCAAGTTGAGCCATCGGATAGAGATATGAAAGAATGATTCAACAATTTAGTTTGACGAACAAGGTAGTCAAACATTAATTTAAGAGCTCGTGATTCAATATCGAGCATAAACTCACAATTGAAATTCATGGTTCAACTAAATTGAACAAATACGGGACCTCATCAAATAATGGAACATTATTTCAAAAATTACGATTGAAAGAATCTCATAATCAATTATGAATTATCATACATCTCTTGAGAGTATGAGAACTCATCAAGTTTTTTCAAGTGATGATTAAGTTATGAGTAATCAAATCGAACAATCGAAGTTGGTTTGAATTAACAAGGGTTTCAAGAGGGTAAGAAAGAGAGAAACAACTCTTAATATTTATTGATGAAAGAAATGTCAAAGGATATAGAAGATAAGTCGAATTGATCAAAGAAGGAAGAATTGAATTTCTGAAACTTGCATCTGTGTTGATATGTGGGTAAAATGACCTATTTTTCGATGTGTGAACGTTCATGTTTGTGGCCATTTTACTCTCATATCATATGCATTCTGCTTGTTTTTGTTGTGTTTCCGTGTTTTGTGTATTTCGAATGTTGTAGGATAGGTTTTGGGCATAAAGTAGCATGTTTGGCCTTATTTTGGAGGATTTTTGCCCGAGCCGAGAGCCAAAGGGGAGCAAGCTCGACCAAACAGAGCTGGAGGGACTTCAGAGAGCAGGCTCGGCCGACCTGAGCCTGGCTCGGTCGAGCCATGTCATTCAGAGGGATGGCTTGACCTCGGCCGAGCCAGAGCGGGATTTCAGGGCTTTCAGTTCTGAGCTCTCCCGGGCGAGCCAACTTTGGCCCGGACGATCCGAGGCCCTATTTGCTCATTATAAAAGGGGGGAAAACGGTTATTCTGATAATTTTTTTGAACTTTTTCGTAACTTGGGATAACCTCCTCCTAAATTCTCTCTACGATTCCCATTTCCATCCCTTCTAAAACCTTACCCAAGGTATCAAGGAGCTAATTCATCAATCCTTGGAGAAGAATTGAAGATCCAAGGGGGTAGATCAAGACCTAGAAAATCCAATTGGGGAAAATTTCACTTTCTACTTATCAATTGTAATGGATGTATTTGATTTCAACTTTGTATTGTTACAATTGAGAGGTATGTTGCTCTAATTCAATTTGGATGTTGATTTGAACAAGGATGCATGAAGATTAGGTTTCATAATTGTTTGTTTACTTCCCTTTGAGAGCTTGAATTGCCCTAGATCTTGTTCCTTACCTCTTAGGTGTAGGTAATAGCCAACTTAGGGGGTAGTTGATGTGAACGCTGCAGCCAACACACGGGCAGAATCGTCGTGAATAGTGTAGATTCATACGATTTTAGTTCCAGTCCCTGTGCGGTGCTAGGTCGTAGGGCGATAATTGACGTTCTATTTGGAGTGGTCTAGGGCTTAATAACGTAGTTGTTTGCGAATCTTAGCATCATCAACCGTTAGCTCGCCGTAACAAGGGGTTAACGAGTGTAGGGTCGATTGCTCAATCTCCTAGGGATTAAAATGTGTTTACATCAATGATTAACCTAATTGGATTAAATCTACGTTTATTTCAACATCCTATCTACCTCATTTGAGTATTTTCTTGTCTTGGTTTACCAAAGTTTGGAGAGAAGTGATTTGATTGATTGAGATTAAATGTCGATTTTTGGTTTAATTCATACTTGTTGTATGTTGTTAGCATAGGTTTAAAATGATTGCCTAGATTGATAGAAATTACTCAACAATTCTATTTTGCCTAGCTATAAGACTCTGCTATAGTATCTCGATAATCTAGCGAGCGAAGGGAGGACCTGGATTGATAATTAAACCTTGAGTGTGCAGTGAGAATTTGTATGAGTTTTTATTGCGCATCAAGTTTTTGGCACCGTTGTCGGGGACTTCAATTAGTAGGTTGCTAGATATTGGGGGAAAAGTGAAACTTGTAGACTAGGTGTTTGTGTTTTTGTTTGTGTGGATAATTTGTTGTTTGTTTTAGTATTTGTTGGTACTTTGAGTTTGTTGGATTCTTGTAGGTGTAAAATGGAGAATCATCGTGGAATTAACACGGAGAGATTGTATAATTTGCAAAGACAAATGGAGAAAATTAAGGCCTAAATGATAGAGAGAGAAAGGCCATGAAGGACGATCCGAAGTGAGTATGAGAACATGTGGGAAGGTGATTGCCAATGGTCGGACAATGCAAGAGAGTACCTTGCAAAGAAATCTGTAAAGGAGACTAGTGAAGATGATTGGTTGAAAAGCCAATTGGATTTAATGCAAGAACAACTTAGGTTGTTAAGGTGTTCAAATAGGAAAAGTGAGGATGTCAAGGAAAGAAAATGTGAGGTGAATGAGGAGATGTTTGAGGACACTCCGAAGCGCGAATCGATCATTGCCAAACCAAGGAATGAAACAAAGCAAGAGGAGGAACCTTGGCAAGTACAACTCAAAGAAGAGAATATAGTGGTGTTGCAAGGAGAAGAATCAAAGAAAGAAGGTAAAGAATTATCTCAAGAAGAGGAAGAGGATGAAGGCACCAAGGAGGAGTTGCAAGTCATTGAAAGTAAGAAGAATGGTGCTCTTGAGATACCTTCACTTGAGGAATTGCAAAAAGTCCCGGCCTTGGTAGAACAAGATGAGGAAGAGCAAAATGATAAGGAAATTATTTCGGGGGGTCCAAGTGATGATATGGTGCTTATCTTTCCTTCATTAGTGATAGACAAGAGGGAAAAAGAGGTGATTCAAGGAGAGATAGTGAATGAATCATATGATTTGATCGGGAAAGGAAATGATGAGAAGTTGATGATTAATCCAAATGAGGGACAAGTCGAGACTTATATAATTTGGATACATTTGGATGAGGACTCAGAGATCAAATCAAAGAAGGAATCACCACCTTTCATAGTCGACTTTGTCAAGACATGCAACCCTTTTTGGAGAGATGATAGGGGTGAAAGAAAGATTGCCTTGGACAAATTGCTCCCAAGTAAATGCAGATTAAGGGAGAAAGGTGTATTAAAAACCCACAAGATTTTTGACAATGGGTGATGTGGTAAGGTCGTCCAGCTACCGACGTTAAGGAAGCGCTTGTTGGGAGGTAACCCAACCAATTTTATTTCTTTTGTTTAATTGCTTTTAGTTGCTTTGATTTTGAATAAATGTCTAGTTTGTTTGGTTTTGTGTTTGTAGGGAGGAACTACAAGATCAAGAGGAGTGACGATGCACCGTCCACCGTTTTTGCAAACTTAGTCTCACTTGACTAAGTTTGGGGGGATGTGCCAGTAGCCGGTGCCTTGGTTTATTCCTCTCCTCTCTTCCTCTATCCTAGTTTGCTTTAGTTTAGTTTAGTTGTTGGATATTGTCCCTTTATTGGATTTGATTTGATTTGGTTTTTCCTATATTGATATTCTACATTGGATGAATGTTTTGGACTATGCTCAATTTGATGATATGTATGGATATTTTCATGGGTTTGAGTTTGTTGAACATTGGTTTTGATGGTATGTTTGGTGGAGCTAGTGGAAAAATGATTTATTTGTATAGATTTTTGGATAGTGGAATGATGGTGGAAAGAGGTTTTGGAAGTGAATGTGGCTTATGCTTGTTATTGTTTGATATTTGATTATGGATGGAATTATTAATGAGTTGACATGATTTACTACTTCCTATTATGCATTGTTTGTAGTTTGGATTATTGGTTTGGTTTGTATGGTTGAGCTAGTGGATATTGTCTTATCATTGTTGATATTTGGTTGCGGAAAGTTTGGTGGATATGAGAGCTTTATTGGCTTGTTTTATGCTCAATAGTTTGGTGGTGTTTTTGTTGATGTGAGTAGGTACCAATAAGGTCTTGGAGAAGCGGTTCAATCGTGGCTACCGATGGGTAACGCATTCTATTGTTTCTCTTGCCAATTAGTTGCATTGCATTTAGATTGTTGTTAGATTGTTGTATGCATGTAGATTGTTTTTAGGTTGTTGTGTGCTTGTGTGTGTGTGATGAACCCGAACTAGACTTGAGGTTTGAATCATGATTTACTTGGTGAAGTTGGATGTTTATCTCAACCAATGATAGGGCGGAATCTAGTTGTCAAAGCATGTTCTAGTTTAACCTTTGAATTGCCGAGTTTTGTGTGTGGTTAATGCATAGGACTTGACAAAAAGTTGTGAGGTTTGAGCCATGATATTGTCATATCTATTATTTTTGTGAGTGCAAGATTGAGAGTACGAGATCTAGAACTTGCATATGTTCTCTATATATTGGCATGAGTGTGTAACTAGAAAATGATCTTAGGCCATCGATTCTTAGTCCTACCTTTCACACCGGGAGTATAAGGTGGTTGTTATCATTATTTTGCCTTTCATATCTTTGACCCCCGTGATTGAGCTTTATTGGTGAATCTTCTTTGATATGATTAGGACCATATTTGGGGGGAAAGAGTGTATGAGGGTGAATACGGTGATGAGAGTTGGGTTGGGAATTGATTGGAGTTGTATTGATGGGAAATGTTGAGGCATGAAAGATATGAAATAAAGGATTGGTTTGAATCCTATAAAATGTGGCACCAACGAAATTTTCGGTGCAAGTGTTTGAAAAAGAAAAAAAAAGGGGCACCGGCAAAATGAATGAATGATGGTGCAATTGAAAAATTATGAAAAATAAGATGAAAAGAAAAAGAAAAAAAAGTGTTGTGAAATGAAAAATCCTCGGGGTTTGTAGTGGTTCGAAAAGAACATGTTTGGGGGTTTTGGGAAATTGAGAAGTTTAGTCACTTTGGCCCAAAACCACCCACCTTTTAGTAAGCCACATTATAACCGAAAACAAAGACCTTTTTTATTCTAGAAACTAACTCGTTATAGTATAGTGGTGAGAATGGATGCGAGCCTATGGAAATCAAGCTCGATATCTTGTGATTGAGTGAATCTCATTGTCCCTAAACATGTGAGGGAGTGCGTTCGTTTCTTGTATCCAATTTTTTATGAGTGGTTCATGTCCTTATCATTAACCTTGTCACAAAATTAGGTGATAATCTCGTTTTACTTGAACATGCTTAGATAATCTTGATGAGCTATGAGGTATTGCACGAGTAGATTAACGGCTTTACTTTGTTTTGATTGAGGACAATCAAAGGTTCAAGTTTGGGAGATTATGATATGTGCGTAAAATGACCTATTTTCGATGTGTTAGTGTGCATGTTTGCGGCCATTTTACTCTCATATCATATGCATTCTGCTTGTTTTTGTTGTGTTTTCGTGTTTTGTGTGTTTCGAATGTTGTAGGATAGGTTTTGGGCATAAAGCAGCATGTTTGGCCTTATTTTGGAGGATTTTTGCCCGAGCCGAGAGCTAAAGGGGAGCAGGCTCGACCAAGCAGAGCTGGAGGGACTTCAGAGAGCAGGCTCGGCCGAGCTGAGCCTGGCTCGGTCGAGCCATGTAATTCAGAGGGATGGCTCGGTCGAACCGTCCTTGGCTCAATCGAGCCAGAGCAGGATTTTGGGGCTTTCAGTTCTGAGCTCGCCCTGGCGAGCCAACTTTGGCCCGGGCGATCCGAGGCCCTGTTTGCTCATTATAAAAGGGGGAAAAACGGTTATTCTGATAATTTTTTGGAACTTTTTCGTAACTTAGGATAACCTCCTCCTAAATTCTCTCTACGATTCCCATTTCCATCCCTTCCAAAACCTTATCCAAGGTATCAACGAACTAATTCATTAATCCTTGGAGAAGAATTGAAGATCCAAGGGGGTAGATCAAGACCTAGCAAATCCAATTGGGGAAGATTTCACTTTCTACTTATCAATTGTAATGGATGTATTTGATTTCAACTTTGTATTGTTACAATTGAGAGGTATGTTTCTCTAATTCAATTTGGATGTTGATTTGAACAAGGATGCATGAAGATTAGGTTTGATAATTGTTTGTTTACTTCCCTTTGAGAGCTTGAATTGCACTAGATCTTGTTCATTACCTCTTAAGTGTAGGTAATAGCCAACTTAGGGGGTAGTTGATGTGAACGCTGCAGCCAACACGCGGGCAAAATTGTCGTGAATAGTGTAGATTCATACGAGTTTAGTTCCAATCCCTGTGCGGTGCTAGGTCGTAGGGCGATAATTGACGTTCTATTTGGAGTGGTCTAGGGCTTAATAACGTAGCGGTTTGTGAGTCTTAGCATCATCAACCATTAGCTCGTCGTGACAAGGGGTGAACGAGTGTAGGGTCGATTGCTCAATCTCCTAGGGATTAAAATGTGTTTACATCAATGATTAACCTAATTGGATTAAATCTACGTTTATTTCAACATCCTATCTACCTCATTTGAGTATTTGATTGTCTTGGTTTACCAAAGTGTGGAGAGAAGTGATTTGATTGATTGAGATTAAATGTCGATTTTTGGTTTAATTCATAATTGTTGTATGTTGTTAGCATAGGTTTAAATTGATTACCTAGATTGATAGAAATTACTCAACGATTCTATTTTGCCTAGCTATAAGACTCTGCTATAGTATCTCAGTAATCTAGCGGGCGAAGGGAAGAAGGACCTGGATTGATAATTAAACCTTGAGTGTGCAGTGAGAATTTGTATGAGTTTTATTGCGCATCATGTGTCGACCGACATGGAGGGTGTCGACCAATACGGAGGGTGTCGACCGACACAGAGGGTGTCGACCAACACGGAGGGTGTCGAACAATGTAATCTGTGTCGACTGACACGCACACATGTCGAGTGATACAGGTGCTCTGTGTCGACCGATACAGAGGCAAAAATGCCTTCGGTGGAAAATATAAGTTTTGGCTCAAACGATTATTCGGGCTCGTCCCGATTTCTAATAACACCAAATGGTTTTCTAACAATTATAACGAGTCTATACATGTATTATAACACCAAAACATGTTGGAATCGAGATAAAACCTCAATATTTCCAAATAGGGCAAACATATCAAATATGCTCTAAAATCACCAAAATTCGATTCATAGGTCGATATATCATTTCTAGGCTCATAATATAATATGCTAAACATGCATACGTACTCATGAACTCAAAACCAAGCCTATAGATCATAACATTCATAAACTAGGGCATAAACCATAACATGTTTAAACTAACAAAATAGCTAGAGGGAGGTTCGATTTATACCTCCTTGACGCTAATGAACCTTCGTAAGCTTGATCAACACTTGATTTCTCGATTTCCCACTTCAAAACACTAGGAAAGGGAAATCTAAGGTTGGAAATGGAAAGGAAAGAAAGAGAGAATTCTAAAATGGTATGGTTTTACCTTGAAAACTCTTCGGTGGGACCTCGTCGGAGCTTTGCCAGAATTATCGCCGGAAAATCATTGGAGAATTTGAGAGAGAGAGTAAAAGTAGTAATTGTGAGGGAAGTCTTCTATTTATAGAAGGGAGGTGAGGGTAAATTTGAAATTATCGAAAGTCAAAAAGGTTAAAGTGACTGTCCTTCGCTTATCACATCGATCACTTTAACATCATCTCACGTCAACTCCACATCTATTCGCATCATTGCATGGGAGACTGTGATATTTTGTCGACCCACGAATATTTATCGACTGATATTATCCCGATACGAAAATGTCGGTGACCCAAATAATTAATCGATATTAATTAAGCCCATTAATAATTAATTTCCTCCAATAAAATAAAGTTGGCAAGAAATATTGCTAAAATAATAATTTTCCAAAATAAATTGATCGTGAACTTCCGAATTTATTTGATAGAAAAATATAAATTTCAAAAATTCGATAATTACATTCAAATTTTATGAGGGGTGTTACAACAAGGCAATCGAAATCTCATAAAAAATCAAAAAAAAGGAATTACAGATCCAAATCGCGTGAAAGAAGGAAACAAAAAGAAAAATTGTTTATTTGAGGAAGATGGCATAATTAAAACAAGTTAAATGACATAGATACCCTTAAACATGTAATAATGAAGTATGTGGAGGATAAAATAAAAACGAAAATTATTAAAGCATGACCACAAATCTTGTGCAATCAATGGCTGAGATTTATTCTAATTTCTTACATTAACATCTATTATCATTTGATCTAACATATATATATATATAGAGAGAGTTGTAATCATATGTGAACCACCTCCCAGATGAGAGATAAGACTTAATCTCGGCCATGATTTCTTTTATTTGCATGGTTGTGATTAATTCACAGAATTTATTTTTTAATTTTTATTTTCCATATTTAAATGAATCAAAGGGTATTATAGTAAGAAAATTATGACATAAATTATGACATTTGAATAATACCATAACCGATTTCTAATGTATCTCACACATGATTTTATTCCATATCATTTTTTAAAAAAAATCTTTTTGAATACAGTTGATGGAAGACGATAGTTCCAGTTTTTTTCTCAATTGATGGCAGCGAAAAAAAATTCAAGTAGAGACCGAATGAGAGGGACGCATGAAGCCACCGCCACCGCCGCTGGCATTCCCTTGGCCGCCACCGCCGCTGGCATTCCCTCTGCCGCCCCCTCCTACCCATTGTCGCCGCCCCCCCCCCCCCCCCCTCTTTTTGCATACCCTAAGCACTACTATCTTCACCCCGCCGCCGCGGCATTCCCTCGCTGCAATCCTGCCTTGCATTGTTGTCGCCTTCTTGTTGTGTTGTTCATCGTCGATGTCTCATACGGTTCATTGTCTTCTATGTCTTCCCCATTTTTCTTCTTATTTTTATTTTGTATTTTTTTGTTTATCAAAAGATTTTGTGATGTTGATTACTTAAATTTGATTGAATTCAACAAATTATGGTATACAGTTCATCACTTCGTCTTCTCTGTCTTCCCCATTTTTCTTCTTTTTATTTTGTATTTTTTTGTTTATCAAAAGATTTGGTGATGCTGATTATTTAAATTTGACTGAATTCAGCGAAATATGGTGTGCCCGATCTTGGTACAAAACGGATGGAGTTGTTGTTATGGCCGGTGCACTTTTGGAACGAATATTAAATTCTGTTTTCGTAGATGCAGTTTTGTATTTATAATTATAAATATTTACTGTAATTTATAGTTAAAGTTGCATATATTAAGCCTGAACATTTGCATATATTCACGTGTTGTGATTTAAGCAATATGTCTTAACTATGTAGTAGTAGTAATTAAGCCGAGAAACGTGCATTATTAAGCATGTAAACTTGCATTTATTAAGCCTGTAAACTTGCAATATATTTTTTTATTTTATAGTTGTGTGTAAAGTTTTGGAGAATGTAAATATATGTAGTTGCAGCAATTAGCCCGTAAACTTACAGTTTTTAGCTTTTAAACATGCATTGAATAAGCCTGTAAATTTGCTTCATACAACTAACTGATTGTTTCTTATTACCATGTAAACATGGTATATTTTAAGATAATGCAATGAATTAGTTAATATAATGTATATATTTTTTATTAATATTGCAACTTTTGACGAAATATAAATATTATTATAATTTTGTGTTAATATCTTTAGAATAATGAAATATTGCAAGCTGTATAATGCATTATTTTACATAAAATAATGCAATATTGTGTGTTAGATAATGCAATATTATGTGATAGATAATTCAAAATCACAAAATAAATTTCTTAAAATTAGAAATTTATGAAGAAAATAAAATTAATTTTGAAATACAATAATTGAGAGAACCAATTCCATAATATTAGGAAGCAAATAAAATTTAATTTTGAAATATAGTATTTTAGAAATCAAATCCCACAAAATTAGGGGGTGAAAATCGTGCATATAAAATTATGATTTTAAAATATCCCGCGTATTGCAACTTCTTCCTCTTAATATTGCAACTTTTTTCTTTTAATAATGCAGCGAATTCGATTAAATTTAAAAAATTACTATAATTGGTAGGTTGATATTTCTAAAACTGTCAAGTAACTAATTCCCTTTTAATTCGGGATCCAGATACGTGAGAATATTTAAATTTGTGTACAAAGACATTATTATCCTTATATGCAACTTTCGATACCTTTTACTGCTGCGAATTTTTAAAAAAAATATAATGATCCTGCGCGTTAATTTGAAAAATTAATGACCCAAATTTGGTCTTATTTCACATCTAATAGGTGGTTTCCACCCTAGTGCACCCCTATATATATATATATATATATATAGAGAGAGAGAGAGAGAGAGAGTAGTAATCATATGAGAATAGTTTTTAGTATGAGAAATGAGAATAAATCTCAGCCTTTGATTTTGTGATTTCAACGCTCATGATCTATTTCACTCCGTGTGCAGTTTTCCTCGATTATCATGCAGTTTTGCAAAATTAAGGTTATTATTATAATTTTAGCTATTTTTTAAATCTGAAATAGTATCTCATCAGATTTTTTATTCCTTTCTTCGCGCGATTTGATTTCTTCTTCCTTCTTCGTTCGATTTGATTTATTTTTCTTCTGTCGATCATATTTTTTTTCTTTGTTTCTGGATTTCGTATTCGTGTTCGGTCTCAACTTTGTTAATTGTGCATGAATATATAGTTTTAAAAAATTTGTTTTATTCAGATCGACGTTCATTTTTACTATTATATTGTGCATCTTTAGTGTTAACTTTGTGCATTTTTGTATCTTACAGGTTCATTTATTCCAAAGTGTGTTGATGAGATGAAGCATTTTAAGGGTAGAGTTTTTAGAACTGTTGATGTTGGTATTGAGTTTTATAGAGACTACGCTCGAGTTGCTGCTTTGAAGAAGAAGATGTTTAATTTTTTTAATTCGTATTAATGTAAAAATAAAGTAAATCGGACTAAAACTGAAGTAAATCGGACTAAAAATGAAGGTTGTTATTTGTGTTTGAGTATTTTTACAGTTTTAGCCTTTAAAGGCTAAAACTGCAGAATATTGGGGCAAAAATGCCGCGTTTTTCAATTTGCTGAGAATGAATCCTGTTCGTCGATTTGATGAGATGGACGCGCGAGATCTATTCTTATTTCTCATAGTAACTCCTATTCTCACCTGATCACTATCATATATATATATATATATATATATATATATATATATATTGACGTATAATATAGAAAATAATTTATTGTGTAATATATAATTTGACGTTAAACAATAAAAATTCAATACATGGAAAAGAATTGTAAAAAAAATGCTAAAATATATAAATTTTTAAATTATATTTTTATATTATAAAATAAAATATTATATATTTAATTTGTGCACCGCGCGTGTGCAAATCTAATTTATACTATAACTAGTGAAATGTTTAATAAATATTTGGTTTTAATTTAGCTTGTATTAAGAAAATAAATTATTTTTTGTGACAGAATAATGATTGTTTAAACATAAATATATATTTAGAAAGTTGGATCAAGTTAATCAACTTTGTGAAAAGCTTGAAGTGTTTGATGATAAAGTTTAGAGTTCAATTACATAACAATTAAATTAAATCTTAAGCTAATCCACATTCGAATGCCATCTTATCTAAAACCCAAGACAGAAAGAACCAACTTCATTTAGATATCATAAGTTAATAAAATTTTAATAATAGAATATTTTATAATCGAGAGGTCTCGAGTTTGATTATTATTACTTTCTCTTTTAAAATTTATTCTCTTGGAACAATCTTAATCAACAAAATCTAGATTCTTCGATGGGATCAATTAGATGGTGCCGTGCCCCTTATCGTCAAAGTATAAAATTAATACTTTTCATATAAAGAAAAAAAAAATGATGATGATAATGGATGGTGATGGTGATAATCATGATGATAGTGATGCATGATAATAAAATATATTCAAGGAAAAATGAGAAACAAAGGTTGAAAAATAAATTACGAAATAAAAAATTATAATAAAGGAATGGCGATTCAGATTTTAATTTGAAAACACAATATTTACATAAGAAAAAAAAAACATTTTTTCGGGATGAGATAATCAACCGCCACCACACAATCCGCTATGAAATATAAGGCTTACAAAATTGTAAAGTTGACATGTTAAATTTTCTGTGTGTTTGTTTTTTAACAAATGGAAACAAACAGTAAGAAAGAATATATATATATATATATAGACAATACTAATGCACAGTTGTAAAGGTGATATATGTTTGTGTATTTGTATTTGTTTTATTTATCTATTTATTTTTTAATAATAAAACATTAATTTAAATTCACACACTCATATTTTTTGAGAAAGCTCAAATTCATTAGCTCTTGATCATGTGCAATATATTTCACCACTACACACCAAGAGACATTTTATTTTAATTTATTTTAATTTTCACGTGAGAAAGAATGCAGTACTAAATAAAAAACACACATCATCACAGTTACCTTCTATTTTTTTTAAGAAAATATTTCTTAGAATTGAAATCAAACAATTATTCAACCTAAACAAACTTTTTAATTAAAATTATATTTAAATATTTATTACTTTAATTTTAAAACAAAATAACTTATCATATTGCTCAAATTCATTCCTTTATTTTAAACAAGTATTAAAGATTATCAGAGCTTATACTTACTAAAATTTATAAAGTTAATTAAATATAAGCTTCGGAAATAAACAATTTTATATAAAACAAATACGAGCTCAAATTTGACTAATTTGCAAAACACATTTTTTCAAAAACTTCTATAGAATCAAGAGCCAAATGCTATTAACTCATTTACACCTTGACTAGTAAGCAAATAAAAAATATTTTCTTGTGTGATTGTTTTCTACAAAAATTTCAGCGTTGAGTCTGAATGGATTTCTTCGACAGTATGAAGAAATAACATTTAAAATGTTATTCCTACACAGATGATGATAAATAATAAGATTTGAAATAAATAAAACAAATGTGTTTGGCAGAGTAGAAATCAATGAATTTTTTTATTTTTTTTTTTGCAATAATTTCCCAAGAATAATGTGCCATGAATAGCACATTCAATGATATACAAGCTACTACATACACACACAACAAACCTGTACGATCAGGAAAGAAGAGGATTTTCTCAAAAAAATGGGAAAAATAATCTAATAGTTTCAGTTCACCATTATTCTATCTTTTCAACTTCAACCATCATACAATGCCTAAATCAAGGTTGTGTGCGTGTATTTATACCTCAAGCTGGTGAAGACTCTGTGTATTGATATCTTTCAGACTTGCAGAAGATGCAGCATTTGATAATCTGGCCTGCTCCAAGTGTTGGAGAAAATCCATGACTATGGGGTCAGTCCATGGAGCTCCAAGTGGAGCCTCCGCGCCTGCCACCCAACCCAAATGCCCACCTTTTGGAGTAACTATCAGCATACAGTTCGGGTTTTTCTGTACGATGGAGGAAACGAATGAGGTACTCAGAAGGAGAAAGCAGTTCATACATAAATTGCCAAGTTCTTGGTTACAGGCACAAAATTCTCATATTATACACCTTTCATTTTATCTTCTGAACAGAGGAAGCTTGAGCCGTATCGTAATAAATTAAGATAGTTCAAGCTAAATTGTCAGACCAGCCCCCTATATCCTGTCTATAAAATGTTAGATGGTATGCGGCAATCAGCAGTCATATCCAAACTAAACAACTAAATTCTGTAATCTTTCTTAGTGAAAAATGAAAGAAAAACTGCACCTTTGTGATGCCAAGAACTTTAGGAGTTTACTTTAATAGCATAGTGGAATAAAGTTTAGTTCAAACTAATTGTTTGCTACAGAAAGTTCATGCACTGAACATACCATGAAAAAGACATAACACTGCAAAAGCAAATCCAAAATGATTGTTGGAGCACATGAAAAGAAAGGCACAATCGTCAAAATAATGGTAGAAGTTGGGAGATGATTCTTAGACAAGTCTGCAGAGTAGACCTTAAGTTATAAAACACTAAACATCATATAGTCATTCTGAAATAAATGCTCTCAAATAATGTGTATACGATGTGATGAAAGCAGCGTCAACTGCATAAACTGATACAGACGTGTATCATTGATCAGGGGTAGGAGTTCTTATTAGTTATGATTTGATTTATAGCATAGTATTTTGAGTAGTTCAATTTAAATTAAACAATCAAATCTAATTTTAAACATATTACTAAGATTGGGGTATCTCACCTCACAGAACCATCACATTATGCATACTACTCTTGAGAAAGCACAAACATATAAGAACGCAGAGGCGCATCAACGTGGTTGTTAATTGTGATTTCTAACCTGGTTTTGATGGAATTTGTAGTTTGCTTGTGACGTTTAGGTCACAATTATTTGGGAGATGTTATGCAAATGTTAGATGAAAAGAATGGAGAAAGAGTTAACAAATCTAAAGGTAGAAAATTGGCATGAAGACAAACGATTTAGGCCAAAAAGAAAAAGTCAATTCGACAGGCATAGTATGTCAGTTGAATGCCTGTCTAGGAAATCAAGGCACTTGTCGAGACGATCTTCTCAGAATTATGAAGAAAGTTAAATCAACTGTGGGAATGTCAACGTATGAGTAGGTTACTCAATATTTGCGAAAACAGCATCAACACATGAACATGAAAGTTGAAAGACAAGTTCAAGTCGACCGTCTCAAGTCTTTTAAGGAATCTCAAGTCAGTCGAAGTAGAAATAAACCCTAATCTATTGCTAACAATAATTAAATGCTATAAATTTATCAAAGATTCCTATCCCTAATTCAATGATAAACATCCAAATAATAAACATATTTCTTTTAAGTAAATCCAAATCGGCACACAAGTTTTTTAATCTTTATTGCCATTGATTGGCTACCGTGAATTTTCTACTTGCAAAATAAATTTGTTTGGCAATGAAAAGATCATATCATAGGACAGACTAAGAGAAGAAAAGAAGCATTCTAGGACGGTGAGAACAAAATGACATTATCTCTTACTTTGTTTCAGAAGAGGGGAACAAGTGAAAGATGTATTTTGCATTTATTACTGCACAAAATAATGAACATTCAAAAAAACATGCAGTATTTAATGATTCTGCAAGTCTCTAAGATTAGTTTAAAGCCTAATAGTCATTTTCATTGTATCATGTGAAGCTTAAGGGATTAAAATAATCTGGAAATGGGCATGAGAAACAGAAAATGTGAAAAAGTCAAGATAGTTGAACCTGTATGTCCTCACGAGGAATTCCCCGAGATGGTGCAATTGGATCATTCTCAGCCTGAAAATCATTTGCAGGAATAGCATCTGAGCAAAACTCATATTATCCAACAGATAATTCTATCTACTATGGTAAACTTTCGACAAAGTTAACCGTTAATCACATAAATCATTCTGGTGAAGAGAAACAGCAAAAACACCTTGAGTGGGAAAGAAATGCATTACGAACCAACTAAGGGATGTGACAAAAGAACAGAGTGCAAGAACATTTGAGATAAAAGAAAATCTGAAGTGTCAAGACAATGGTGTCCTGCAATTCTGCATAAGTTCACATAATTGCAATTATGTTTGGAATAAGAAGATTAAGCACTGGACCAACCACACATTTTTGGATGGTCTCAAGAGAGCAAATGCTACACTATATTCATAGAATCCATAACTGTAACGTGGTACTTGCCTGGATGCATAGCAAGGGTACCGTGACATTCTTTATGGAATCTGAACTACTTGAGTTTGAATAGTAGTCATCCACAGATTTAAATCCAAAAGATACTAAGATGGTTAGAAAAGCAAGCAGTTAGTGATAGAGTAAGGCCAGAGTTACATGCATCTATGAACACTTACAAACCTCGTGTCAATCCCTCATCAAATTCTCTAACAGATTTAGCAGTAGCAACCAAAGGGATGTTAAATTCTCCTCCTATATCCTCAAATAGAAGTGCATGCCTGAAAAATAAGCTAGTCCTTTTAGATCTTGTATGAGAAATTGGTGTGTATCATCATAAACAGGAAAATTGATTATAGGAATTCATATGTGATGGAAAAATAATAAACTGTTAGAATATTTATGGTACAGAATATATTAAATAGAGTAATGATTATATAGTCTTTAGTTAGTTGATTTAAAGCCAAGAATGGATAGACTGTCTTAGATTTAATGCATAGAATAGATAATTATAGGTCATCTTTGTATAAACATGTAGCTTGAGCTGATGAAAATATTATACAACATACAGTACAAAGAATTTCCACAGGTATGTTTTCCTTAATATGTTTCGATAACATAAACAAATACTTCAAGGCACCTCCTGAAGATTTTGCAGAGTGCATTCGCCAGTGCTTTGTCATAGACAATGTTAAAGCCTTTACGAAAGTCTTCATCTGCAATGACCAAATTAAATGGATTGCATAAGGATACAGCACCAGCAAGAGGACAAGAGAAAGATTCCTGTGATAAAAAGGATACAAATAAGAACAAGAGAACAATCATTGCATGTTAAAATGTGACCCGATATCTTCCCAACACTAGAGTTGAAACTTGAAGAGATAAGTAACCACAAAGTTATGACACTGTAAGTAGAGACACATATAACATATTGTGCCCCAGAAAATTACTAGTTTTATTATTTACTAGAACATTTAAATGTAGTTATATTCCACAGCATTAGTTTTTCAATTCATGAAGAGTGGGTTTAGTACTAAGGGATAGATAAATTTTACCAGCTGTGAGATCTACTCAGTGGCGACTGGTGGGATAATAGTTAAAGAGAATTCTAACATAATGTTGCAAATTTTCCGACTATTTTTGGCTCTTGGAATTTCAGAATGTTGTTCACTGGATATAAATTTGCTACAATATGTAAAAATCCTATCATCAGGCAATCCACCCAGCAAACGTGTACGTGTAACACTTCAAGATATCAGCATGCAAACTTAGCACACGAGAACAGCTCATTCCTAAATACTGACTGCAAACACTTAATCAAGGTCAATAAAATCGTCTAACAGGCCAGAGCATGCACATATACAAGAAATAAGGAAAGCAGCTGGATATTCTATCTCCTTTTAATTTTTTTATGTACATGGATTACCATGCTGAACTCATACGTTGTTGCCATGACTCTCACATTGATTTTTATGTTTCATCACATGTAAAATTAAAATGAGAAATAATATCCAATTGCTTTCATCTGAGAGACGCTTATCAATTTCTTTCTTTTCAACATTGATTTAGCTTTAGGAGTTCAAAAAAAAAAGAGAGTATGAGTCCAATCAAAATGTGGTAAGTCCTGATTAAAAAAGAATACATTTTAGATGGAACATCTCAAGAAGAAAGCTATAAAAATTTCAGCGAGCTACAAAAAATGTTCAAAGGACAAGTGGTAGTCCAAAAAATACTCAAGTAAAACATAAAGATTAATATATTTGAAAATTGAAATGACCATAGACCATTTAATGTATGATCGCGGATGCGTAAAAAGGGATAGTGGACTGGATATCAGAAGGAAATAGACACAGGATCCCACGAATCAACATGTTATTATAGGAAGTTTTGATCAGCTCATGAACTCTCTGGTAGAATGCAATATTTATTCTGATCAGACTCAAACTGATGCATTTATGATAAAAACTGGTTAGATGTGCAAATGGAAGGAAGCGAATTTGTCAGCCAAGATTACATTTGGTTCTTGTTTTGCTAATCGTGTGATACGTGTTCTGATCATCCATGAAATTGACTGGCTTTGTCTTGGTGAAGAATAAAGAAAGTACTGCATTTGTCAAATCAATTATGTTTTGGCCAAATAAGAGGATTTATTAGTGCAATACTACAATCATATCTAGTGGACTAAGTGGGTTTAAAATATATTGATCAGTAATTTAGTAGTCTTTTGTTTTGATCATGTTGAAGACCGTTGAAGTTATTTGTAATTCAATTTTCATTATATTTCATCACAAACTAATAAGGAATTTCACTCTACCTAGGAAAAAGAAGTTTCTAAAAAGAGAGAGATACATAAAAATTTAGCAAGCCCGTATTCAATGATCAAAGGCAATTCATATTCGGAAAACGTTCTCATTATATGGATCAGAATGATATGTATCAGCCCATAGCAGTAGGAAAGGTAAAGGGTTAGATCACATACTCAATATCCTCTTCAAAAAAATGTCTCTGCATCCCAATTCCCATTCAAATCACACCTCAAACTAAGAAAAACCGTAAGATCATGTACTCAGCAACGTAGCCCTTAAACTGTAAATTGTCATCGTACCCTAAATTTAAGACCCAAATCTCTAATCATACTAGGATTGACCGTTTCGATCTAAATAGACTACATGTTTATTAATGAACAACCCCCAACAATTCAAAACATTGACAGCATACTTTCATCAGCCGAGAGACCCAGTTATGCAGTTAATCGGGAAGCGAGAAATCAAAGGTGCAATGTTGCACATTATGAACTAGGATGATTAATTAAGAAACAATATACTGTAAAATTAAATAAGCCGACATGGTTTAGAAAAGAGGAAGCATTAAGTTGTGCATAACTAAAAGGGGGCATAATTTAAAACCACTAAAAAATGGAAAAAGTTGAACATAGTTTAATTACCTGACCCACATAGCGAACCAAAATATTAGCTCCAAGAGACCAACCAACAGCATATAAATTGGCTCCTGGATAGCGGCTACCAACATGTTCAACTACTTGAGAAATATCTCCAAGAAATGAAGCAGAATAGAACTGCAAGAATTCAGCTAGAAATGAATAAACTGCAGGCTGTCGAGAGAATATTCTCATTTGCATATCAAGCTGCCAAGTTTTGATGATATTATAATTCATTTTTACAGCAGTAACATTTATAAATCATTGGCTTCATAGCAGCACTCTGTGTTATTGTGGTCAATCATTCAGCATAAGATGTGGGACAGGGATAATTACAAAACCTAGTTTCACACAAAAGGAAAAGGTCCACAAAAATGCAGTACCTGAGCTGTGGTCACTGGGCTGCTACCACAACCTCTGCTATTAAATACCACCACCCGCCATCCTTTACTCCTAGCTCGCAATAGCATATGCCTCACATATGTGTCGCCGCTACCACCAGTGAGACCTGGCTGCAAAAATCCATTATTAATTATACTCTTCCATACACACGAGTAATGTTTGCTTCTGGAGTTTTTATGTAGAGAACTAAGTATATTGCTTTCCTCAGCCTTCACTATAATTTCTTGAACTTCTTTGCCTTACTGCTCACACTTTCTAAGATGGCCACATTAAATCCAAGTCTGAACATAGCAATACCGTAATATTTGGCGTTCGAACATGAAATACTATCATGGCTAAAAGCACCCCCAAACTGCCATACATAAGTATTTGATAACAATCGCTTAAACAACACGACTTAATACTATGAAGCAATATCCGAATGAAAGTATCACTACGCCTAAAAGAATAAATAAATTCAAAGTTATTTGCAGTAACATAAGAAGTCAAATAGCGTAAGCACTGCATACCAGTAAAATGAGAACGGGAGAATCGGAAGGGAGAGTACGATCGTCTCCGGAGACCCAGTCGAGCGCGACAGCGCCGTCGTCGCTAGTACGGAGGCACTCGCGCCGGTACCTGACGTCGGGGAGTGAGCGGAAAAAGGCCGCGAAAATAGTTTCAACGTGTCGATTGGAAGCAATAAATGGGTAAGGAACGTATGGTAGATGAGAGGGTTTGAACGCGGGGAGAAAAGAGTCGGCCGCTCCACCAACGACTTCGAGAGACGGGTGGAGGTTGGTGGAGGAGTCGGGCATTGCTGCCGCGGCGGTGGCCCGGAGAGTAGAAAGTGAAGAGGGTTTGGGGAGGGGGAGAGTGAAGGGAAGATGAGTGAGGCTGCGGATAGAAGCGGCAAGAGGGGTGGCGAAGCCGAAGGTGGGCTTGGCCATCGGTATTTGGTCGGCAAGAGAGGGAAGGTAATGTGTGGCTTGCCTTCCTAGCAACTTCTAAAACTGACACTCCTTTTGAATGTTTTTTTCTTTTCACAATAACTAATTTTACCAACATTAATTGTCAATAATTATCATGAGTTTGGGTATGGTTTGAAGGTTGAGGTAATGGGTATGAATTTAATAATTTTAATAAAATTACTTGATTTATATATTAAGTTTGAGAATTATTCATAATTATAATATTTATTATTTAAAAAATAAATAGATTGGAAACGTATAATATTAATAATATTATAAATTTTTTATTGATAAACATTGGAGCATTTAATAATTAATAAATAATAATTATACAATTTTATGAAATTAAAAAAAAATTATTTTGAGATTGAATTTGGGAGTGGGTGTGAAATCCACCAATCTAGAATTTATTCAACTATTCAAATGTTATTCCTTAATATTAATGAATTGTATAAACTATACTTCGTTTTATCAATATCTCTAACCATATAAATTGTTTAAAAAATAAAAAAGGAGGAGAAGTAAAGTAGCCTAAAAGTTTTCTATATTCTTTTAGTAATTTTTGAAAGTATATTTAACTTTTATTCATTACTATAACTGCTATTTAAATTTATTTTTATTTAATTTTAATTATTAATATTTTATATTATAAAATATATGCATACAACAAATAATAAAAAATTTCAATAAATTATATTTATCACTTTTCCTTTAGAACATCACATTTTCACTCACTTATTTTATTTACTATGTTTAAATAATAACAGTGTAATTTATTTTATGAACTAATAAATTTTAAACACTTTACTATATATAATATTATTATATTATAATATAAATTGTTTGTTCAATTCGCACAACGTACAGGTGCAAAGATAATTTATATATTAAAGTAAAGTAGTCTAATTAACTGTTATCGTCAAAAATTTTATACATTTTTAATAATTTTTTAAAGTATATTTAAGTTCCATTTATGAATATAACTTCTAATAATATACTAAATGATAATTTTGTCACATTTCCTCAAAAAAATATCACCATCAATATTAATTTTTTCAATTTTAATTTCTTCTATTTTGTTTTATAACTTATATGTATACAACAAACAATAAAAAATCTTAATAAAATTATACTCCCTCCGTCCCACCTCGATTGTCTCATTACTTAAAAAGACAACTTTTTCACACTCAACAATAAAATATTAATTCCATTCAACTTACTTTACACTCACATTTCTTGATTATTGTGCCCGGTCAACCCGGGACAATTCAGCCGGGACGGAGGGAGTATTTTTTATCATTTTTCTTTAAAACATTAATTTTCACTAAATTATTTTATTTACTATGTTTTAATAATAGAGTGTAATTTATTTATGAACTAATAAATTTTTAAAAAATATATCACATTGTTAATTATATTATAATATAAGATATTATTTGTTCAATTCTCATAACATGTGAGTGCCTAGTTATAATTATGAGAGAAAAGTGATACATATATAATTTTATTGTTATTATATATAATTTGTTAGGAATTATTGAGTCCTGATGAAATGTCAGACGTCAGAGTCACTAAAGTTGTTTAGAGTTTACTATTAGAATTGATTCTAGTTTAAATTTGTATTTGTTGATTGTCAAAATCAAACCATGAAGAGAAGTTGAGCAAAGTTTTTCACGTGGGCCGGGCCAGAGCTAGGAACATCCGGAGAATTCTAACATTCGTCAAGCTATACAAGTTCACATCCAGTAGGTGTCGACCTTGGTCCTAGTCAAAATGGTCTATGTTGAGGGGTCAAGTTCATGCAATCTAGCCACCATAGCATCACTCGAATGATCGAAGCATCACAACGTGTTGGAAGTGTCTCTAGATTAGCTTAATCGTACAAACTTGTAATATCCACTTAGGATGTTAATTGGGTTGTAAAAGCTAATCAAGAGAAGTTGGGCTTGCAATCGAAGCCATCAGTTTGGTCATCGTGAAGATAAGAAGAAACAAGGACTCAAGCAACGAACTGAAAAACTGACGACCACTTCAGCTTGAAGCAATTCACTCCGATAAATTGGCTGATTTCACAAGTTGGGACAATCACCAGTTTATCAAGTCTAGTTTCTTCTCACGAATAGAGACGAAGATACACCTGAGGAATCAAAATAGCCAGACTTAAGGGAAATGAGATTCCTTAAAGTCCGAAGTTCAAACTTTCAGTTTAGTATTCCTCAGACTGGCGAGCCATTCTAACACACATCAGGATGTCAACACTCTGTGTTAAAAAAGGATGGAGCATGCAGAAACTAACTTTTCTGTCGGGTATCTGATTGGATGGTGAGTTTTAGTTTACCCTTAATTTTGATATTTTGATGTGTCAAAACAAACTTTAGCTTTAAGTTTCTAGTGTATTTCTTCATGTAATCCTTGTATAGGATTTATAGAGTTGTAATAGAAACTAGACACCAGAAGCTGAAGATCGAGCCGACAAGAAACTTAGTTTATGAGAGAAGAATTATTTGAAGTCAAAGCTCGAGATATCAAGAATCAAGTTTCAGAACTTGAATTGAAGACTCTGTGAAACTTTAAAATACCGAAGTCGAGTTTGGGAACTTGAAACTTAAAATATCTAAGAACTCTGATTCTGGAAACTGAGTTTTTCACTAAAGAGAAACCGAAAATTAAAACTTGAAATTTGAGAATTTCAGTTTTCAGTTTCAGAAGTTGAAGAGCACGTGAAACTCAAGGAGACAAAAGGAATCTGAGTAGAGCTCAAAATCATATCGAAGATTCATTAAAGTGTCGTTCAACAAATCAGTATGGGGAACTTAAACTTAAGATTCCTTGGACTAAAACTGAATCTGACAAGTGCAGGTGAAAAGTACACTGTCAAAAGTCAAAAGCAGGTCTCAGAGCATAGCAGATTGAAGAATGGCTATGATTGGACGACCCAATCTTTGTCTCTAACAGATGATTGTCGAGACTTCTGCATATAAATTGGAGACAACCTCGATAGAAACACACATATGAATCTCTCGAAAAGATAAGAAAAAACTCTGTCAAAAAGTTCACTGAAAAGCTCTTAAAAGTTCGCTGCATTCCATGTCTGAACACAAGACTTAGCATCTTTGCTCAAGCTAATCATTCTCTGTATATGTCTAAGTGCACGAGGCTCAAACTCTTCAAGCTTAAGCTATCTACTTGGTTTTTATTACTTTTTAAGTAACAAACACAGCAATCAGTGTTCTACACTGTAATATTGATCCCGACTGGCTTTGCCAACAACCTGAAGTTTTGAGAAGAACCGCAAACATCCAACCATCCAGATTGAGAGCTACGGGGTGCGTCCTCACTTCAGCTCTAAAGAAGGAGCAAATCAAGTTTTCTAGGCGAATGACCTAAAAGACCGAAGGACGGAGGATTCCGACGAGCTAGCATAGATCGTGAGAAGATCTGTAATCTGATACTTAGTGACTTTCCCGATTAAGTTCAGAAGAATGTGTAGGGATTTTGCTGATGTGAATTGAATCACTTAATCCAAGCAAAATCCGGATCGTTCATGGATGTCAAAATAATTACCATTCAATGATAAATCAAAGCATGCTCCTATAAATTTAATGCGATGTATAATAGGGCTACCTTTTTTATTCGTAGTGTTTGAATCGATCTTTGCGTTGAATCTAAACTTTGATTCCACCACGCGATTTGATTAAATATGCGGAATAAGAAATTAGTATAGAGAAATAATATCATGATTTAATCAAAAGAATAAATCAGTAGAGAAGAAGGGTTGTTCTCTAGATTAGATCTTCAGATATGTATCCCAATAATGTTCAATCTTACTACTGGTGAGGATTCCACAGGACTGTGATGTGCAGGACCGAGTTGAATTTCTTCTTCTCCCTCTCACACTGACACTACCCACTCACTCTCTCTCTCTCTAGGTTTTTTTATATTTTTTCAACTGATATATTTGAGAGAGAATGAGGACTATTTATAGACCTAGGGTTGAAACCCTAGTGGGCTCCTTTTAGCATATTATTTGGGTCAGACCTGGGACCTAATGCAAATAATAAAGTTGGCGTATGAATTAATTAATTCTCATATCCACAACTCAGGACATAATTAATCAATTAATATTAATTCTTTTTCACCACTGAATTAATATTGACCTACCCTTTTATCACCACGTTATGACAACGGGCTGCATTAACTTGATGAATCCCCATATTTAATGTTACTTGACATTCATTAATTAATTGAAGCATCTGACACACTTCACAAAATTAATTAATTTTTTATTTTCCTGAGCAGTACCACTCAAACTTTATAACTCGTGCTTGAACTTAATCAACCTGCAGGACTTTATCTCAATGAATGTTATTGAGATCCTCAGGGAATGTCCTCATCTTATTACTTGGATATGATAACCTAACTCTAATCGTCAAAACATTCTACACAAACTATTTTCACCCAAGATGTAGGTATACGAGCACATTACTTAGGCTCTCCACCATGGCAAGTCAAAGCAACATTCAGCCCGTGCATACTCCTGAACCTTCGTTAGGGTTTAGATTCAATCAAGAGACGAGATCTTGTATTCACTGAAGTCAGACAGAAGAATACATCTCACTGTGGTCCAATCAATATGCAACCGCACGTACCAGAATATCAAGTGATCAAAACATATCACTTCTTTCTGACTATGCTAAAACTTACGTTAACAGACTTATCCTTAAATTGTCTTAACTGTGATCATTATATTTATATCTCACTAGGTCAAGGGATCATACTGTCTTCTGTGATCTACAACACGCCGTATGATCGTCCCTATCGATGAGATAAGAGGATATTGTTGTTTCTCGCATGTAAGTTTGTTTAACAGAAAGGAAATAAAGTTGAATGTATACACATTGTAATAAATGCTTTCAGTATACAAAACCCAACAATCTCCCACTTATACTCAAAGCATTACATCCGCTATCTAGAGTATACAGTGTGTCTAGCCTAGCTATTACATCAACCATTATTTGTGGTAGGCATCCATCTCAGACCTAGCCCACGAATATGTCTTTCGTAAGCCTTCTGTTATAAGCACATTGTGAACGGATCAGTTAGGTTGTCTTTAGTGTCAATCTTCTTGATTTGCACATCGCCTCTCTATACAATCTCTCGTATGATGTGGTACTTCCTTTCTATGTGTTTGCTCGCCTTGTAAGTCCATGGTTCTTTTTAAGTTTGCCACTACATCAGCATTATCACAGTGAATTGTGATGCTCTTAGGCAAACTTGGAATCACATCCAACTCTAAAAGGTACAAAACTTATCTCATCTTTCTCCTTTTGTGTCTCAGGACACTGTCCTTTAGAAAGATGTACGCCATATCAGAAAGGTAGTAAGCCTTTCTTGGCGAGTTGCATGTGAAACCGGGCTATCACAGTGCCCACATAGGATGCCTGGGATAAGCTTATCGTCCTTTTATTACGATCCCGTAAGACTTTGATCCCAAGGAGGTACCCAGCTTCTCCGAAATCCTTTATTTGGAACTGTTCGGATAACCAACTCTTAATTTTCAACATCACTCCCTCATTGTTTCCAAACAAGAGTATGTCGTCCACATATAGTGCAAGGAAAACCACGCTCCCACTAATACAAAGTCGGTATACACAACTTTCATTTTCCAACAGTGAAAATCCATAAGATTTAATCACATCGTTGAAATGTAAGTTCCACGATCTTGAAGCTTACTTAAGTTCGTATAGGGACTTCTTCAGCTTCCAAACAAGATGTTTTTTGCCTTTGCACATGTGACCCTCGAGTTGTTGCATATAGATGTCATGACCTTCTTCAAGGTAGTTGTTTAAGAAAGCAGTTTTGACATCTGTCTGCCAGATCTCGAGGTCCATATGTGTCATTATGACAAGAAGGATTCAGATGGATTTGAGCATGGCTATCGGTGAAAAGGTCTCATCATAGTCAATGCCCTCTTTCTGACTATAACCCTTTGTCACCAGCCTAGCTTTGAAAGCCATAATTTCTCCATCCACTCCCTTCTTACTCTTGTAAACCCATTTACACCCTATGGCCCTAAAGCCATCAGGTAGCTCGGATTTCTGGTATACATCCATAGAAGTTAAGGATTCTATTTCAGAATCCATGGCGATGCACCATTTTTCAACATCTTTGTCATTTATTGCCTCAATGTAGGTAAGCGGGTTAGAGTCATCATATTCGTCTTTTGGGTTTAAGTTGAAGACTCACCCATGAACATGTACCTATCAGGTTGGAAAATGACTCCCACTGCGACGAGGCATAGGCATCATGTCAACAGTTGGTGCAGTAACTTGTTGTTCTGCACCTTGCACTGATGAACGTATGGGTGGTGTTGTACCTCTCAAAGCCGCATCAACATCCACACGTTCCCCTTCCTTTAGAATTGCATTCTCACTTTCAATTTCTTGAAGTATTATATCACTCCTTGATTTGTGATTTATGACATGCTCGTCCTCCAAGAATCTAGCATTGGTGCTAACAATGATTCTCTGACACTCGGGACAGTAAAAGTAACCACCTTTTATTTGTTTAGGATACCCTATAAACAACATCACCTTAGACTTGCTTTCTAATTTATTAGGTTCCTTTGTCAACACATGTGTTGGACAACCCCAAACTCTAAACTTGCTCAAACTGCATCCAAGGAATAGTTCACTGGGTGTCTTAGAAACCGATTTCGAAGGCACCAAGTTTAAGACATACGTCGTTGTTTCCAATGTGTATCCCCAAAATGAAATGGGTAGGCTTGCATAACTCATCAATGATCTTACCATTTCTAAAAGAGTTCTATTTGTTCTTTCAGCTAAACCATTTTGTTGGGATGTACCCGGTGCAGTCCATTGGGATGTAATCCCATTATCTGACAAATATCATAGGAACTCTTTCCCGAGGTATTCGCCACTGCGGTCAGATCTCAATGACTTGATAGTTTTCCCGACCTTCTTTTCTACTGAGCCTTGAATTCTTTGAATTTCTCAAAGCTTCAGACTTGTAGCGAAATAGTTAAACATATCCGTATCTCGAGTAGTCATCAATGAAAGTGACGAAGTACTTATTCCCTCCGCGAGCCTGTGTGGACATGGGCCCACATAAGTCAGAATGGATCAATTCCAACACATAAGCTACTTGAGACTGACTGGCCTTAAAAGTTCTAGAAGACATATTTCCCTCGATGCAAGATTTGCAGACTTGATAAGGTACAGGCCGTACTAAGTCCGATGTATCATCATTTGCAAGTAGCTGAATACGCTTCAAGTTGATGTGGCCCAGCCTTAAGTGCCAGAGATATGTAAGATTCTCATCAGAAGAAGTAAACTTTCTCTTTCTAGTATTATAAATATTAGATTAATTACGAGCAACATTCGCGGAAGACTTATGATGACAGTTAATGACATAGAGAGAGTTAATCGGCATTCCACGACAGATAACATTGTTATTACCAATTATAGAAACACCACTATAAAAAATAATTAAAAATCCATCAATAAAAAGTTTGGAAATTGAAATAAGATTCCGCCAAAAATTCGGCACATATAAAACATCTCTCAAAGTCAAACTAGAATCATCAAAGTACAAGGTGAAATCTTCAATGGCTGTTGCATTGACTCGCGCTGCATTCCCCATTGAGATGGTGACCTCGTCATTCTTCAGCACCTTCCTTGGTGTGAATCCTTGCTAAGTGTAACAAACATGGTCAGTAGCTCCAGTATCCACATTCAAAGAAATAGCTTCTTTGTCTAGAGATTTAATTCTATTTTGAAATTCGTTGTTGAAACTTTTCCCTTTTTGTTTGTTGGTATAAATCCAAGGATTGTAGAGTTCATTAGGTGTAAATTTTTCGAAGAGAGTCGGAGATATTCTTCTTCTTATCATTTTCATAAAAATGGATAAACCAGGAGGATATGTAAAAGAGATTCTTTCTTCTCCATCACTTTTACATATGTCAAAAAAATATTGTGACATTTCATTTCTAACAATCTTGTCAAATTGATTATTTTTTATGTAGCGAAATGGTCGATTCCATCGCTTAGAATCGAAAAGAAGAGTTACAAGAGGTTTGTCTTTGTCAAAGATGTTTATTAGTTTATTTTCAGTTTTTGAATCATTTATTTTGAATCTTGAATTGTGCTGATTCTCGTTGATATTCATTAGATAAGACTCTTCAGAAACGGGTCTATACCCACGAATGAGTAGAAACAAATGCTAAACATGTTTCAGTTACAAATGCAAATGATGTACCTTGTCCTTTACTTCCACATGCATTCTTACTTGAAGTGACACCTACTCTCTTCATTTCCTTTGACCTTCTTTCACGGCTTCTTTGATCAATCAGGTTTCGGTAACTATCATTGATCAAATTTTTCAATGTGTTTAGACTATGCACGAAATTTGATAACTCAGAATCCCATGAAGGTATGGAAGATTTTTCTGCCAAGAGATCAATCAGTAACTCGTCAAAAGTATACCCGCTTCTCTTAGCTACAGCCTCCTTAAAGTTATAGAATGAAAGCGGTAGTGTGTTCAGGATTATATCGATCTTGGCCGATCACTAATACATCCACCTCTACATGTTAACCGATTCATGGTGTTGTCCATCATCATCACATGTAAGTCAATGAACTTCCACAAGCCATTCTCTTGCAAACAAGATCTTTCACAAGATCAAGCTGACAGTTCATTCCACTCCCCCATATGTTGCCACCAAGTCTTTCCAGATCTCAACTTAGTTGCAGTAGCCTATATACTTGAGCTTCATTTCTCTAGATAGGTTATCCGAGATTAACTTGTAAGTAAAATCTTCAAATGCCACCCATTTGTCATAGAATTCATTCTCACGTCTAGAGACTTTATAGTAACGTGGGACAAGTGGTTTCATAGTAAGAACAAATGCATGTTGCTTAGATAGGAGAATATACTCGATGCAATATCTCCATCCAGGAAAGTTTGGACCAATTAAGGGATTGAGAGCAAGAATATGATTAACAAAAGACATAGACATATCTGAAACCAATAAAGAATTTAAATAAGAACAAACATGCAGAACATTCAAAAACAAATGCATTGAAAACCTCTTGATAAAACAAGTACATATGCTTTCACTAATTGTCCAAGGGATCCCACCGCAAACTGCACTCGTAGACGTTTATGATGTCACCCTCAACCAGACTACAACCTTAAGCCCAATCTTTTAATTTCATACCATGTCAGGAATCCTTAGACACATGAAATTAATAATTAGTGTAAAACTTAGACCAAGCCATATTTCAAGAACAGGGAAGCAGCAACTACATTATATCCTCAGATGCTTCTAAGCAACTAATGACAAATTTAACTCCAGCTAAAAGTGATCGATTTGACATACACACTAGGCCCATACCACATGACTCTAATAACCTTCATTATTTATAATTTAAATCAATCCTAGAATACTTATGAGAAAAGAATTACGCAAGCTACACTCGTAGATGTTTACGCAAAACCATCCCACTATTCACTTGATTTAAATTGTTTGTTAGAAATCCTAACAACTGTAGCCCATGTACCTCTGGGAATTAGCAAGCAACACTCGTAGATATTTACTAAGACGAGAGGCACACTTATAGCCTAGGACTGCTTTGTGGAGGTCTATTGATTTAATTTAAAAATTCTTGCTTAGTATTTTTAGATTCAAAAGGTTTTTTAAATGCGCACATAAATAATTTCATGTCATTATATTTTACCAAATTTTTGCATGTAATTAAACATGTCCGAAAATTCAAAATATAATTCCAACAAGAAATTAATCACATAAGCATGCTATTAAAAGTTGTAAATAATAAAGCAGTAAAATATGCATTCCTAAACATGCTTAATTGTGAAAATAATAAATCACACATCATACGAGAACAATTAAAACAGACAAAAATAACCTCGTGGCCCCAAAAACAGGAAAAAATAAAAGATCTATCTATTACAAAAAAAATTAAATACAGGTCTTCAAGTCCTTTTGGGCCTCCATGTGAAAATTTGAACCTCCTAAGCTTTTAGGGTTTGTAGTTTGCAAACTGAGCCCAACATCTGTACTGCAAACCCTAGAGTTTACAACACAGTCTCACCAGCCGTCAAACCACAAACCACCGCAGCAGCAGCAGCCGACCGCCAACTGGCACCACCGCCCCGCCCCTGCCATTGTCGGACCGCCACGCTGGCGCCACCTTGCGTGTGCGTGCGCTCTGCCCGCAATGCGCGGTTGCGCTACTGTCGTTGCTCTCCATCTTGTTGTTCGTGTTCTTCGTCCCAAATAATTTTACAAATTGAAAATTACAAGAAAATAGATCTAATCCATTACAATTGAATTTTCTATCAATCTAATCATAAATTTTCTCGTGATTTTACAAAAAATAATTTAATCCAAATACAAATAAACCATTGCGGATTAAATTAAACGGGTTGCCACGAGGAACACAAAACTAGAAACCAAAACCATCAAAAGCAGTAAAATAAATTCATACATGCATAAATTGAAAAATTATTTTACCAACAGAGCCATTAAATAGAACCGAACTCTGATACCAATTGTAGGGATTTCGTTGACGTGAATTGAATCACTTAATCCAAGCAAAATCCGAATCATTCATAGATGTAAAAATAATATTCGATGATAAATACTTGCATGCTTCTATGAATTTAATGTGATGGATAATAGGGTTACCTTTTTTATTCGTAGTGTCTGAATTGATCTTCGGGTTGAATCCAAACTTTGATTCCACCACGCGAATTGATTAAATATGCGGAATAAGAAATTAGTTTAGAGAAATAATTTCAAGATTTAATCAAAAGAATAAATTAGAAGAGAAGAAGGGTTGTTCTCCATATTAGATCTTCGAATCTGTATCCCAATGTTGTTCGATCCTACTATTGGTGAGGATTTCATAGGATTGTGATGTGCATGATAGAGTTGAATTTCTTATTCTCCCTCTCACACTGGCACCGCCCCCTCACTCTCTCTCTCTCCAGGTTTTTTGTATTTTTTCAACTAATATATTTGAGAGAGAATGAGGACTATTTATAGACCTAGGGTTGAGACCATAGTGGGCTCCTTTTAGCATATTATTTTGGCCAGATCTGGGACCAAATGCAAATAATAAAGTAGGCCTATGAATTAATTAATGTCCATGTCCACAACATAGGACATAATTAATTAATTAATATTAATTCTTTTTTACCACAAAATTAATACTGACCTACCCCTTTATTCGCACGTTATGAGAACGGGTTGCATTAACTTGATGAATCCCCATATTTAAGGTTACTGAGCACCCACTAATTAATTGGAGCTTCTCACACGCTTCACACAATTAATTAATTTCTTATTTTCCTGAGTACACTCAAACTTTATCACTCGTGCTTGAACTTAATCAGCCTGCGGGACTTTAGCACGATGAATATTATTGAGCTCCTCAGGTAATGTCCCCATCCTATTACTCAGATATGGTAACCTAACTCCAGTCGTCAGAAAATTCTACACGAACTGTTGTCACCCAAGATACAGGTATACAAGCATGTTACTCAGGCTCTTCACCATGGCAAATCAAAGCAACAGTCAGCCCGTATTCTCTGAAGTCAAACAGAAGAATACATCTCACTGTGGTCTAATCAATACGCAACCGCACGTACCGGTATATCAAGTGATCAAGACAGATCACTTCTTTCCAACTATGCTGCAGCCTACAATGACAGACTTATCCTCAAGTTGACTCAACTGTGATCACTATATTTATATCTCGCTAGGTCAAGGGATCATACTATCTTCTGTGATCTACAACACGCCGTATGATCATCCCTATCAGTGAGATAAGAGGATACCGTTGTTTCTTGCATGAAGTTTGTTTAGTAGATAGGGAATAAAACTGAATGTATACACACTATAAAATGCTTTCAGTATACAAAACCCAACGGAGTAGACGTAGGACTTGAGGCTCCGAACCACTATAAAATATCATGAGTCATTTACCACTTTATTGAAGTTTCTACATATTAAGTTTTCATACTTATTTGAAACCTTAAATACTTTCTAAGTATTGAAGTGTACACTTGAAACTAAAACTTAAACTTACTCTGAGCTAAAACTGAGCTTTTAGAAACTGAAAACTGAAAACTGACTTTCAGTTTTCAGAAGTGCAAGATCATTTTAAACTTCCGCTGCATACAATATATCTCTGATTTCGGGATCAACAAGTGGTATCAACGCTAGTCAGTCCTTACAGACTGGTCGTTGTTGAGTTACTCAGCACCGAATCTATTTTCCTTGCACTTGTTTTTTGTTGTTTTTGTGTTAGCTCGGGTACTTAAAGATGATGAACGCTGTAAAGCTTCCTAAGCATTCTACCGAGAAGTACAACGTATGGAAGAAGAGATCTCTTATCATGCTGAAGAACATCCATCCCGAGATGGCTAAAGTAATAGCCAACGGACCACTGAAGATCACGAAGATCAATACTCAGCTCAGAGCAGATGGTCCAGAGATCATTGAGAAGCCATATGCAGAGTGGACTTCCGAAGGCAAGGCCCGTGCACACCTGGACCCCATGGCACATGAGCTGATCTTGCAAGCCCTACCAGAGTCCCTGGTTGAAGAAGCATTTGAGTACGACAATACCAAGCAAGTGTGGGATTTCCTTGGCACCCTGTGTCAAGAGTCTGACCAGATGAAACGCAATAAAATGCAAATCTGCATTGACAAGTATGATTAATTCATATGCTTCCCGAAGAGAGTATCAAGTCAATGGAAGCTCGATTCAATTTGTGAGCTTAAGAATTTGGGGAGAGAATATATAGTTGCTGACCTCAATGCCAAGATGCCGAAAAAGATTGGTTTGTTAAAACCACAATTTTGAAAGAGAAGGACTTGTCGAAAATAGCGACAAAGGATGTCTTTGCACAAATTATAAGCCCACGAGTGGGACATCCAGATGGTTAATGAGAAAGAAAAAGTTCAAAGTGCGAGCTCTCCAACTGAAGGTTCATCTCGTGTACTGATTGTGGACTCGTCCTTCTTCGTTAAAAGATATTTTCAAAGGCAACCCAAGAAGTTGTATCAAGCTGAAAAATCGAGTGGTCAATCATCAGCTCAAAAGAATGTTCATGCACAATCATATTCCCAAAAGAAAGAGGAGGATGCTTCGGTTGCAGAGCTGAAGGAACAAATGAGGAAATTGCCAAGTTGATCGAGAAGGCAAAAGCCAAAACTTAAAGATCTCAAGAAGGTGACCAGAATTTCATCAAAAGAGCACCAAAGGCTTGTTTTGAGTGCAATTCCCCGAATCACCTCAAGTACGAGTGCCCTCTTGTTTCTAAAGAGGAGAGAGAATGGTTGAAAAAGATTTTCAAGAAGAAGGCTTATAAAGCAGTTGCAAAGGCCATGTTGTCCAAAACTGAAGTTCCAGATATTCCTGACAATGATGATGATTATTATACATCAGAAGACGAGTCGGAGGAGGAAGCACTCTTGGCGTTCATGGCCGCCTTTGGAGAAGATGTCTCAGAAGCTGAAACTGATAAACTAGTATAGGGTCACCAAAGTCAGATCCAGAAGAAGAAGAGAATTCTTGACAGTGGGTGTTCCGCACACATGATGGGAGAAAGAGACCTACTCTCAAAGCTGGAAATGGCGATAGGACCCCCAGTCGTAATTGGTGGTGATTCAAAGGGTCGTGTGATTGGAAAAAGATGCGTGGAATACTATGGAATCACCATCAAGAAGATGTCCTTATTCACCAACCTCGGTTAGAATTTGCTGAGCATCAGTCAGTTAATTCAAAATGGCTATGAGATGACCTTTGCTGAAGCTAAGTGCCATATCAAAGATAAAGATTTAAATGAGATCATACTGAAAGGAGTCAGGAAACAATGTCTTTATATCGTGGAGTGGGAGTGGCCATGCTGACATTTGTCTTGTCCCAACAAGCTCCCAGGATGGCACGAATTGGCTCTGGCAAAAGAGATTAAGCCACCTCAACTTCAACTCAATTCGACATCTTGCAAATCACAACTTAGTTGAAGGTTTTCCCAAAGCTGGATTCAAGAAGGATGGAGTTTGCAAAGCATGTCAGATGGGAATGCAAACTCGATCTTCATTCAAGAACTGTCCTGTAACAACGAGCACAGACAGGATACTGGAGTTGCTACACATGGATCTATTTAGACCTATCAAACCGCCCAATATCGGAGGAAAGAGATTCACTCTTGTAGTTGTTGATGACTACTCGAGATACACTTGAGTGAGGATGCTGAAAACTAAAGACGAGGTCAAGCTCCAGCTTCTGAAATTGAATAATGAGAGTTTAGAACGCCAAAGGTGTGACTGTGAAGAGGATAAGGTCCGACAATGGAACTGAGTTCTGCAATGGACCTTTGATGAATTTTTGTGCAAATATCGGGATTGCTCATGATAAGTCAACTCCGAGAATTCCTCAACAAAATGGTCTTGCTGAGAGAAAAAATCACACACTCAAAGAAGCAGTAAGGACTATGCTCGCGGAAGCAAGTTTAAGTGAAGGCTATTGGGGAGAAGCCTTGATGAATGCGTGCTACACACAGAATAGAAGTGCCATCAACAGTCGTCATCACAAAACTCCCTACGAGGTCTATAATGGTCGTAAGCCTTCTATTACTCATCTTCTTGCTTTAGGTTCATCATGTTACATTCACAATAATGGAAAGTCAAAACTGAATACCTTTACTCCCAAAACTGATGAAGGGGTGTTCATTGGTTATGGACATCCTTCATACAAGGGATATAGGGTACTAAAAAAGACTACGGGACTTGTGGAGGTAACATGTAAAGTGGAATTTGATGAATTTGTTCTAGTGCGCATTACCATGAAAGAACTGGAACTTGAAACTCGTAAGATCAAGGACGTCAATGAGAAATTGAGTTCTAAAAAAGAAGATACTAATGCAGTTTCTCATACTAGATTTATGAACAAAATATCAAGTACTTTAAAGGATCCGGCTGGATTGCAACCTGTCGAAGAAGCCAGTGATGCTATAGTTATTGTTGAGGCCATAGATTCCCTAACCTTTAATGCAGGCACAAATCAAGGGGGAATGCAAAACAGAAGTGCTCAAGCTGGAACTGAGAATGGAAAAACTAAAGTTGCTCAATCTAAAGTTGTTCAACCTTAAGAGATCAATCTAGAAGGTCAAGAACTGGAATTTGTAGAAGCAAACACTGGAGAAGAAGGAACGCAGGACCCAGTTTTGGAATATCAAGCTTAAAGAGAGGATAGTTTGGCTATGGTGGAGTCTACACTAACCTCTGTTCCAGTTTCAGGAACTGGCTTTCCAGGAGCTTTCACTCAACCAATCAAAGTCAATAAGCTGCAGAGCCGAAGTGGTTGAGATTTCACCTTGAAGATGCTGTGTTGGACAACATTGCATACCCAGTTCACACACGCCAAGGAAGCGCTCTATTATCATGCTTCATCACTGAACATCCAGAACCAACAAAGATTGGAGATGCTTTGAAGTCCACTGACTGGATTAATGTCATGCAAGAAGAATTGGCTGAGTTCAAGCGTAACAACGTATGGTATCTGGTGGACATACCAACTCACCAAGTTGTAATTGGAACAAAATGGGTTTTCAAGAACAAGAGAGATGAAACAGGCACCATTGTGAGAAACAAAGCAAGATTGGTTGCAAAAGGCCATGCTTAATGTGAAGGGATAGATTTTGATGAAACCTTTGCTCCAGTTGCCAGACTTGAAGCTATTAGACTATTCTTAGCTCATGCCACACATTATAACGATACAAATATACAAGCTCAACTAGATCCTTTCACTGCAACTCAAAGTGATACACAATCTGTGTATAGCGATGGCCACGGGTCGATTCCGAACCCGCCGGTTTGGCGGTTCCAAAAATGTGAGCACTGAATTGGCCCGGCTAGAGGCAGTTACGATTCTGGTTTTTGGCTCGAAATTGCCAATTCTGGGATGGACCAGTTCTGGGCCGAACTGGCAGGCTGGCCGGTTTTTTATTTTTGAACCTGAGACCTCTATGTAATTTAGAGATCATGTATCCACTAGGCTACTAATCCTCCGTTGGAATAAAATTGATCTAATATATACATATATATATATATATATATATATCTAATATCTTTTTAAATCTATTACAATTATAATGTGAAATATGTTATAACCTAAACATGAAATAGTATTTAATTATATAAATATATTATTTTAAGTAATTACAATGAGGATAATTTAAATACTCGAATAGATTATATAATAAATAATATTATTAGATAATACGAACAAATATAATATGATGGAGATGATTAATAATTATTGGATTATATATGAGGTTCGATTTGTGATGAAATTAGGACCCTTGAAACTTATTATAAATCAAATCAATATATAGCCAACGACGCACAAAATGAGATACAAGATACAAGCCGTGAATACAGATTTATAGAAAGGACTAAACTCCTAGTGCTCTCGTGTGTTAGTGCCTCTCTCCCTAGGAAAAAACGTGTGTCAAAATAGGCCCTCCACGTCCCTTTTATAGACCAAGGGAGGTGGTTACAACCCTAGCATTACTCGACGGTTGTTCCGACTTTTGGAAGGAGTCATTAGTATCGACCGTTGGAGCTTCTTTCGTAGAATCGGTTGGTTAGGGATCTCTCGAGCTGCATAATGGGGTTGCATCATCGGTTCTCGCAGGATCTTCGGGGGCAGTTTCGGCTTTTGGGGAAGAGGTGGCCATGATCTGCTGTTTTTTAACTTCCTTCCGATTTTAACGCGTTTCTAAACTTGGCGCCTCCTGCTTGGGTCGTGCACGAGGATTGGACCTTCTCATTTGATCTTAGAGCATGCGGTCTCGAGGCAGGAGGAGGTTGCGGCCTTGACTGGGTGCTGGAGCTTGTACCTCGTATGCCGGGCTTTGGACCTAGGTGGGGTCGTCGTATTGAAGCCGTTGAGTCCGTTTAGATGTACTATTTCGGGCCGTTGCCGTTCCTAACGGGCCTGGACCTGACTTTTCTAGCCCAACTATTTTTGGGCCCAACAAAGATTATTTATATTTTCTTATCATTATTTATTTAAACTATTGTTTATTACTCCCTCCGTCCCTTGGCATTAGTCTCATTTTCCATTTTCGTCTGTCCCGTGGAATTAGTCTCATTTCCTAAAATGGAAAAAAATCTTCTCACACCAATAAAATATTAATTTCATTACACTCACAAGCATTAATAACTGTGTCAAAAACAAATGGGACTAATGCCAAGGGACAAAGGGAGTATTTACTTGATAGTCTTTAAGCTCTCATTATAGTACAAATAATGCTTAATTAAGATAAATATGGCATATTATGCATTTTTCCAAAAAATTAATATTAAAATTGGTAGCATTCTTACAAGTTTAGATTTATTATCAATTAAAATAACAATATGTTATCATTTATAATACAATAAATCAAATTATAATTGAATAAGTCTCGATTAATATTTTCTACTTTTATAAATTATCAAAACATCTATTTTATGAGTAAGAATATTTTTTTGTGATACGTAAACTATATTCCTATTAAAAGATGAATTAACTTAATATAGTAAAATATGATAATTTTTTAACTGCATAGTATATTCATACTTCTAATGTAGAAATATCAAATACTAATCAACTACTTCTTTTAATATATGAATATATTTAAAAATACAACAATGTCCCATTGTATATTCTAAATGGATTATGTATATCAATACATACATATTAGCTTTTAACATCATTCATTAATATTTGAGATTCATAATGTGCCCTATTATGAGAGATTATAAATATCGTAAATATTAAATTTAAGAACCTTAATTGAATGCTAAATATTTATAAAAGTTTGTTTTTAAGAAAATAAAAATTAGCTTGATTTTAGATATAAAAAACAATTTAATCAAATACATCAATTATATATATCATTTGAAGATTTTCTTATTTAATTTTACATAAGAAAATATTAATTATTAAAAAATATAGTATAATATCGTATTTATATACATATATTAAATTATACTTCATGACCATTAACATGTGTTTGTCTAGTGGAAATGTGCCAACAAATCCATTGAAGGTCCATGGTTTGAATCCTATGAACGACTAAATTTTAGTTTTTCTTTTTTTAATAAAAAAGAAAATAAAATATGTGGAATTGCCGGTTCCGAACCGGCGGTTCCGCGGGCTGGAAAATTTGGAACTGGAACCGGCCCGACAAAAAAAGCTCACGGTTCTGGTTATGAACCGTGACAATTGGTTCTGGGCCGGTTCTAGGCTGGTTCGGCCGGTTCTGGTTAGAAATGTGCATGTCTATCTGTGTATACTTTTGTACCTTCATTTAGGTTTAGGATCTCATCAAGCTACCAAGATCCAGATTTCTTTAATGTCATATAAAGAAATCGATCTTAACTTAGGTTCTTATTAATGCGTTCCCCCGCACCAGAATACCAAGCAATCTAAGATAAGATGCTTATTACGGCGTATGTTGCAGCCTACACCGACAATCTAATCATACAACATTTATGATTCCCAGTATATTAATCAATCAACCCTGTACATAATATACCAATCATAATGCTTCCAGTATATAAATCCATCAAAATTTATACCTCAAACTAAATACTCCATCACCGAATTAGCTGTAATTTTACCTAAGAAATGTCTTCCCCACGGTCCCCCTCTTTCTTTCTTTCTACACTACACAAACTATATTCATCTATCAAGGAAAATACACCCTAATTGCATCAAAGAGTAGTATAATTTGAAATGGTGTACCCAAGTTTCATGAAGAACAATGCGCCTTTCAAGAGTGGCAAGAGTCCAAACAAGTTATTAGCTCACATACAGGGCAACTAAAGCATCATGACCAGCAACATTCGGAATGGGTTGAAGGCTATTTCTACAAAAATTCAGGAGCCTGTGCTGCAAGGTCTCCGACTTCTCATAGGCAAAAAGAAGAGAAATAGAAGGTTAAACTTGCTCCATAATCCACGTGACAACATCCAACATGCATGTCTTCCTGATTTCGAAGTTAACAAAATAATGCATGACTAAATGGACCACCTTCGAGCCAGCTCTGCAAACTCGTCTTCACCTTCTTCTTCAACCACACCACCCTTCTTAGATATTGCAGCAACTTAAGGAGATCTGAGACCATATTCATGTTTCTGTGGGGTAGGAGTTGGTTCAGGTGGAAGTGGGGAACCAAAAGCTATTGCATCATGTTTCACGATAATATTCTGCAAGTTATCGTTCAAATAAACCATTACAAAGAAGTTCTTCATCTCTGCCATTGAAAATGCGTTTAAAATTAAACAGGTAAAAGAGGAGATCAAGATTCAAAAAAACAAAAGAAGGAAGAAAGCTAACCCGATGTTGCCCAGCAACTGCATCAACTTTCTCTGATTCACACGGCATTGCTTAACAAGCTCCACTATTACTTCATCTTTAACACACTGAAACCAAAAATAAGATTGTTTACCACACACACTCATCACTAAGTAAAAGGCTTGACGATTACCCAAGGATTGCTCGGATAAACATCTCGCAACATATCACTCAAGAGCTCAACAATATTGCTCATGGAGTTTAGGCTCAATAAACTACAACAGAAACATCACAACAGATTCAACTATGGCCGAGCAACCACCCAAGGTAGAATCCATACCTTAAACTTTCTTTAGCTGCTCTGGCTTCCTCAGGCCTTGCAATAGAAATGCCTGACATTCCATAGCCTATTAGAGGAGGCCTTGAAACTGCCAGCATCGTAGCCAAAGTAAATATTGGACGCTGAGGGAATTGTACACCAAACCACTACCACGGAGAAACACAACAGTCACTAAATTAACCCTTCCTCCCTTCACAAAGAAGCAATAATTTCGACTACAGAGATGTTTTGAATAAATCAAAAGTTGTTTTCCATGATATAAATCGAAAGTTGGAGAAGAAGCGAGTACCTGAGGTGGATGCTGAAGAAAAATTGAAGGCTATAAATGAAGTCGAAGACGCAACAACGGAGGGACGTCGGTAGGCAGGGAGTTGAGGGCGACATTGCGGTGGTGGGTGATGGGTGGCAGCACGAGTGGTGGTGGGGCAGAACGGCGATGGTGTTGGTGTGTATTAGGGAAGGGCGCGCGATTGAATCGAGGTTGGCGTTCGGCGGTGGGTGATGGGTGGCAGAACGAGCGGCGTTGGGGCAAAACAGCGGTGGTGTTTGTGTGTATTGGGGGTGCGTGATCGAATTGGGGCGAGATAGTAGGTTTAAAAATATATATAACATAGACAATGCGGTAATATAAACATAGACGATGCAGCCCGGTCATCGTCAATCCATCCTCCATGTCGTCAATTTCTCGGAATTTTGAAACACATACACGACGCAGTTGCTCACGTCGTCTATACCCATATAGAAGACGCGTATGCCCACGTCTTCTATTAGCATCCCTTTTTTCTCTACACAAATACACATCTGCGTCGTCTATTCAGAGATAGACAACATTAACCAATATTCACTTCTTCTATATCGCGTAGTCTATTTCCTCTTTTCTTGTAGTGTCAACAGCATTTAAGCATAGCTCCGGCATCACCACCACCAGCGGTAGCGGCGTCGGGTGGCGGCGGCACGGTAGAACTCTGTTCTACTACGTGGGTGGGCCGCGCCTGCTCTTCCTTGCGCTGATGTAGTCTCTGGTGAGCAGCAACAGCTCCGGCAAAAGGCGCACAAAGGTGGTTAAAGGACGGCGGCGGCTAGGGTTCCACCGCAGCCCCTTCTTCTTCATGGGTTCTGCACGCGGCCTTGTTATATGATGGAGGTGGTTTGCGGCTATACCTAATCCGATGCACGACAACACGGAAGCAACAGCAACAGGGGTTGATGGCGGGAGGAGGTGGTGAGCATACGACGATGCTCAAGTTTGCCTGCTGCGCTCGCGCGCACACTACTGTTTTTAGACTCCGAAGCTCGCTGCTACTGGTGACTGGAATACTAGGGATGGGCACGTAAATGATGATGTGCCTGGTGGTGGTTCGCGAGAAAGCTGGCCGCGCGCGGGTAGCCTGTGACGGTGACCGAATATGGCTAGGCCTATGCTCAATTGTTGGCAACGTCGGACGGCAGTCAAGAACGGATGACGGGCGGTGGATGTGTTGAAGGTGGCGGCTCGGGTTTCCAAACCCTAGGGTTTATGTTGTTGTTTGGGCTTGACACCCTAATTTGAAGCCCAATTGCTGATTTTTCAGAACGATTCAGATTTCAAGTCCAACAAAGGCCCAATTTGAAGATCTGTGTCAGAATTGTAATAGTTAGATTTAATTATTTCTCATGTAATTGCATCTAAGGTGCCACGAGAATTTTATTTGTTTATTTATATTATTCTTGTATTGATGTGATTTATTATGTGCGCACTAGTAAATGATAAGAAAGCATGCTTACTTGCTTTATTTATTTACTGTTTAAGCATGTTGTAATTTTAAATTATTGAGCATGTTTTATGTGATTATTTTATGTTTTAAATTGTGTATACAAATTCTGAAATCATATTAATTTATGATTGAATTTTAAATGTAACATAATTTATGAAACATAAATTTATGAGTGCGCATGAAACCTTTAGAAATTAAAATACTAAGCTGGATTTTGGTTATTTTTCATACTAAAATCATTAGACCTCCACAAATACGACCTCTCATTAGAAGTAAGGCATTTTAAAGCGTAAACATCTGTTGAAGTAGCTTGCATTAGAAATAACTTACAGGCTCTAATGCGATGAGGTTTCTAAATAAAACATTTAGTTTAAGATGAGAAGTGGGAGCCTGTAAGCAAACGTCTGATGAAGCGGCTTGCATTGAGACAACTTTCACTGGTCTCTAAGATTAATCTAAATGAGATAATGAAGGATGTAAAGAGCATGTGGTATGGGTAGATTACGTATGCTAAATCGCTTTTTATCATCCAGAGTTAGGATTGTGGTTATTTTGATTAGATGTTCCCTGGAGTATAACTCATAAATGATGTACCTGCTCCGGATAGGTGAACACGGTCTTAGGATCTCCAATATTAACTTCTTTTATCGGCGGATACCTGGCATGTTTTGAAATTAAAGGGTATTTTTTGTCTGGTTGAGTGGTTTGTCGTAAACGTCTGCTGAAGCAGCTTGCGGTAAATTCACTTGGGGAATTGGAGGAAACAAATTGTATTGTTTTATCTGAAGGTTATATGCATATTTGTTTCAATCGTTAGTAGTATGTGCTTACTTTAATCCGCTTATTTGTTTATCATATATGTCTACTATTGCATCGCTCGTTAATTCAATTGTACACAATTCTTTACTGGTCCGAATTTTCCTGGATGGAAAAGTGACATTGTCAAACTTTTGCAAACTCCTTGTCAGAGTCTACCGATCGATGCATTTTTCGACGAGGAGCATGCACAGTATCATATGTGGATGTGGTCGAATGGCATTGTCAGACAATACATCTTGGTTGGTATGTCAGATGCACCATGTCCTTGTTATAGTGATGTATGGTATGTGCATGATTTTATGCAACGTCTTGACGTAACATATGGCGGGCTTGATGGACATGTTAGATCCAATCTCATCAAGTGCATTGTATGACAAAAAATGGTCAGGGTTGTTCAGTGCGTGAACATGTGGAATCACTCATCCAGCTCATCGATGAGTACACATTATGGGTGGTTAAATTGACAATGATGTCAAAATTGACTTGATACTCAACACGCTGCCGAAGTCATTCGATGATTTCAGAATTTCTGTTGAGAAAAACAAGAGTGAGTATACTGTTCACAGTTTGCTCAAGGATCTTGTATCAGCAGAAGCTTCTTCAGTCTTTTCTGTGCGTCGCTTTAACTTGCTTCCGAGTTAGGAGAGTGATGTCAAAGATAAGAGGAATGAAGGAAGCAGTGGGAGCAATCTTGCATTATCAAGTCTTTCTAGATCTATTGTTAAAAGTTCTTCTAAATCATGTCATAATCACATGAAGAAGAAGAATAATAATAAAGGAGAGAGGAACAAAGGAAATAAAGAAAGTAAGAAAGACAAATGTTTCAAGTGTGGCAAGAAAGGTCTTGGAAAGTAAATTGTCAAAGTTTGATAACTAAGATACCAGGTACGTCATCTTTTGCATTGGTTGTTGAAATATGTTTAGTATCAGTTTTCTACTCCTTAGTGGGTAGTGGTAGTTGAGGTCACTAATCATGTTTCCTACACTTTGCAGGGGATCAAGCTTAAGGCTTGAAGATAGCGGGATTACCATTTCCAAGATTGATGCTGGAAGTTGCTACTTCAGCTGATGGAAATTTTACTTTATGTTTATGATAAACAATGTTTTAGTTTTGAAGAGGTGTTTTGTATAAAACTCATTTCTATTTATGTTTCTATGGATTATCAATTATTTTTGATAGATTTATTCTATCATGATAAATAAAATTGTTTTCCATGATTATTAAATGGATGATTTTCTCTTCAGCACTTGTTTATATAAACCAACAGTGATAAATGACATATTAAGGAATCTTTCTAGAGATGAGGTTACATCGGTCTAAGTATTTTTAAGTGATTTATGGAATTATGGATTTTATCCAGGTATTCCTGAGAATGATACTTATGAATACTTCTTAGAGGTGAAAAATGATAACCAAGCCTTTTTATAGGCGTGTAAATCTCAAGAAGATATGTCGTGCTTGCTCTGTGTTGAGTCTAATTCTGCAGTTGCCTTAAATAGGCATTGATACTATAATTATTTAAGATATGGATATGTTTGTCTAATTCACTACAAGTCTTAGTCTCTTAATTTAATCAAGAGTGTTTAAGACTAAGGTAGAGAAGAAGTTAAACAAGACCGTAAAAACATTATGGTTATTCATAATGGTGAGCATCTCAAGTGATGTGTTTTATAGTATCTAGCAGAGCAAAAGGATTGTATCCCAGTTGACTACACCTGTTATCCCTCATAAGGATGGCGTGGACAAAATGAAAGAAATAAGATTCTTTAAAGTTGATGAGCTATACCTTCTTTGCAAATTTTTGTTTTAGGGAATAGCGCTAAAAGGCAGTAGAGTATCTGCTTAATCCAGTGTCTTCTAAATCAGTTCCAAATACCCTAGTGGATCTTGACTTTGTCAAAAGCAATTATGGGTTGTTTAGCTTTTAAGCTGATGAAGGAAGTTGATTGGTTAGAAAAAAGTTTTAAGCTAATACTGCTTTGCGGGCTATTCCAGCTAAACAAAAATGTGGTTTCTATATATATCCTCAATACAAGCGTGTTGTATAGGATGAAAGCACGAATCCAAATATGAGATTGTTCTCCAATGATTTGGAGAAGACAATTTAAATCCAACAGGAAATACCTCGTGGCATATTGAGCATACCTTGGTGGGTATGGTACCAATTGCACGGTCGCCCGTGCAAGGTGGTGAACCACAAATTAATGCACCAATAACTGATAACATAAAAGGAGCATTGTTGTAATGGGAGGTTGCCTTAACAAGCTTAATAGTACTGGTTTGCGGGAAATAGTCTTCGGACTTATTCTCAGTTGACGAACAATGTTGTACCAATCCCTTAATGGACAACAAAGCTGTTAAGACAAACGATGTTGTTTAATGACGTCAAGTTATAGATTCATAAATGAATCAAAAAATGTTATGGTTGTATGTCAGGATCAGTGTTACCAAATAACTTTTCAGCTATATGCGACTGAGTGATATACAAGAAAAGAAATGTTCGAATGGTAACCTATTATACTTCAAAAGGTCTAGGTTTGTGAGAAAGGTATGGTTCATAACAAGACCTTCTCACTGGTTGCAACTATTAAACCCATTTGAATTCTTTTGTCCATAACAACACATATGAACCTAAGCATCTGGAAGATTGATGTCAGCGTCCGTGGTTTTCATAAACGGGTACCTTGATTAAAGGTGATGGCATCTATATGTAACAACCAGATAAGTTATGTGCAGTAAGAAGCCAAGCAAGTTCAAGTATGAACTTAAGGGAGCTTTAAGGTCATGAAACAGACATTTTGATATTGTATATCGAGAATGAGAGTTTCATGTACCAGTTATGTGGCAGCGGAAGCGTGGTTTTCCTTGAACATTATATAGATGGTATTTTCACATTCGAAAACGAGGTGGAGATATTGTCAGGCAAAAAGAGATGGTTATCCGAACAGCTTCAGAAGTAGGACATATGAGATATTGGAATATCCTTTGGATTAAAGTCTTGTGTTACCACAAGAAAAGGATGTTCAGGTATCTCAAGTCGCTTAAATTGATTTTGTGGTGGCTTGTTTCATGGCAAGAAAGGATTGTTGTCTTTCTATATGGCGATGAATGAAGTCATATATATGTAATGCTATAGGCATGGTGAACAGATATCAATTCAACCCTGGACAGACACATTGGTTTATAAATATGCCCTGTGGGTTGAATGGTATCGGATATCCAAGAGGATCATAAGGAAGAAAATCTTCCTCTAACTATGTGTTGGCCTTGGAGGAGGAGTTATAGGAATCTAATACATAAGTGTGTTGTAAATTCCGATATGAAGGCTAAGTGTGTAACAACTTCATTAGCTTCACAAGAAGCAGTATAACTCCGGTGTTGTCCTCTAGAGGTGTGTGTTCTGAGTTTGCCTAATAGAATCACAAGGTACTTTCATCATGCTGGTGCAGTGACAAACTCAAGGGAACCCAATACTCACAAGGTGATGAAACACATAGAATATGTAGTACCACATGATACGAGAAATCATGATAAGAGGTGATGTGTATAAAGTGGGAGCGATTGACATGAAGGTCTAGCAGATTCATTTACACGGTGTTTACCTCAGAAGACTTATGAGAGTCACGCTCATAGTTTGTATCTGTAGGTAGAATCAATCACAAGATGATAAACACGTAAATAAGCTAGGCCTGATTAAGACACACTTAATACTCTGATAAAGCAATGATATTATTCTTTGAGTATAAGTGGGAGATTGTTGGGATTGTATACTAAAAGCATTTATGATTAAGTGTGTTTGTTTGATACACTGGTCTTCATAAATGTGTTACATCAACATAATCGTTATCTGATATAACAAAAATACGATACGAACAATAATATCCTATTATCTCGCCTATAAGGATGATCATATGGTGTGTAGGAGATCACAGAGGATCATATGAATCGTTTGACCTAGCAAGATATAAACAGTATCACGACTGAGACAGTCCCTGGATAGGCTATCGATTTAGGCTGCGACACATCAGTTTATAAGTGAGCTTATCCTAGCTACTTGATGTGTCGGTACATCTTTATGTATTGATGGGATCAACAGTGAAATGTTTTATTCTTCTTGACATATGAATGAGTCAGATCTCTAGATACTTGTTATGATCTTAAACCTAATGGAAGGCTAAGGGGCATACATAAGTTGACCACACTTTGACTTGCTAGGGTGGCGAGTCTTTCATGTACTCTTATACCTGCATCTTGGGTGTGGCGATTTGTGTGTGGCTTACTTAGGCCGGACATGTAGGTAATCATATCCGCTTTAGGATGGGGACATTCCCTGAGGAGCTCACAAGGTTCATTATGCTAAACTCTGCAGGTTGAATTATTTAATTCAGGCATAAGTGAAAAGGAGTGAGTGGTACTACTCAGGAAATAAGGGATTAATTAATTGTGACTGATTGTCATAAGACAAATTAATTAATGAATGTCCGAAACCTTAAATATTTGGATCATTCAAGTTTAATGCATCCTGTTCCAAATAACGTGGTAATAAAGGGGTGAGTCAGTATTAATTCTGTGGTGAAGGTAAAACAATATTTTATTAATTAATTATATTATGGGTTGGACATGGAATTAATTAATAAGGAGGGCTCACTTTATTATTTGCATTTGGTCCTTGGTCTGGCCCACAAAATGCTCAAAGCCCATTAGGGTTAGGGTTTGCAAACCCTAGCACTATAAAAGCCCTTATCTTTATCAGATCATTATGTGATTTAATATTCAACACAGAATATTGAGAGAAAAGAGAGAGAGGGGCGACAACTGATCATAAGGAGAAGGTGATCGACTTCTCCGGTCTTGATCCAACTCGGTAGCGCATCCTCACCAGATTTCCGAGGAGCAAGGGAACATATGAGAAGATCGAATCTATTGGAACATGATAGCCTTGATCGATCCCACATCTAGATCTGCAAATTAGAAGCTGGAGTTTAGATATTCCGTAGATCCATCCTTAGCAATTAAATATTAGGAGCATGCATAGGATTTGCCTGATTTATTTAATCTGATTTATTTTGATACCCTAAAAACGATCCAAATGACTGAATAAATAAATGACAATTCATGTTGTCTATTGTAGACTTAATTCCTACAGTATGCACTACAAGAAAATCAAGGGATCTGGATCCTTTCGGTCTATGGATCGAGCAATGCTCAAACAACACAGTAGGAATTCACTTCGATCCCCCGAGGGGATACTAATCGAAAGGGTCATTTGCTTTGAGTTCCATGTAACTAACAATGAGGCCAAGTACGAAGCCCTAATCGCGGGGATACAATTAGCATAACTCTATTCTGCATTCAATAGAAGCATGCTAGGTTTCGATAATAGACATATTAATTATTTTTTAAATCCAATAATCAGTTCTTAGCAAATGGATTTATGCAATTCAACTTGCATGAAAAAATCCCTTCAACCCCATCAGTCTATTCTGGGGGCTACTGAGAGGGCTCACCCTCGACCTTATCCTTGGACTTGGTCTTCCTCTTCTTCATTTGTTTCTATAACTTCACGAATCTACTTTGAATATGGTTGGGCCGACCATCTTCAAAGTACACGGAGAACCTGTCATAACTCCTGAAGCATCGATGACTCTGTCTCTCCTAACAAGTCTGAAAGCCCTCTCTGCTTGAGGAAATTGTAGAATGGAAAATACTCATGCTTGCTACTCCGTAGAAAGTGTGCTTGAAGTTGGGGGGATGCAAAAAAGGACAATTATGAGTTTAAGGGTAAAGTGTGAGAGACTCAAGAGTCAATACACACACTTTGGAGTCCAGAAAATCCCTCGAGCAGGCACTGACCACTTTGGGTAGACCCTCAAGACGATATATTAAGATTGCCAACCCCATAGTTAGAACTACAACCTACCACTAAAGGCTCATTCTCTCGGTGATTAGTGAAGTAGTTATAACAAGTTTCTTGTACAAGGCTGAGTCGATAAAAATACAACCACTCATTGAGTGACGGCTCTTCGAAGCTAGCATCCCTATAGAAAAGGTACGAGGCAAACATGTGGTACCAAGCTATGGGCAATATTCGGCATAATGCCATGTGATAGATATTGAAGATATGAAGGATGAAAGGATGGAGGGGAAGCTTGATGTCATACCTAAAGCAATGAGTTAAGAAGGCAACATAATTTTGCGGAGGATGAAGATACATATCCTCTAGATCGGGAATCTTAAACCTAAAAGAGGAAAGATCGATAAGATACATTCTATATAAATTGTGAAAGCTGGACTCGGTGATGGTGGACAGAATATGTGGAAGGCTACCTACTAAACTCGACTCGTAGTCCGCGGGATATGTTCAACATTCAGGAGGAGGGGAATATGATCTATCCCACAAGGAAGAACCATTAGATAAAGAGCTCGACTTAGAATCAGACATTAAGGCAGAAGATAATAACCTTTCACAATCAGAGGCCATGGTAAAAGAATAAAGAGAAATAGAGTTAAAGTCACTTGCCCGAAGAACAGTGAAATTTGATTCCTAAAGCAAGGTGAAATTTCCATGACCTAACAAAGAAACTAAGGGTGAGGTAATTGTTTTACAACCCCCATTTATAAATACAACAACATATTCCAATCAACACCATGAAGCGATGTCAATTGAACTGCTGCGATTCCTACATGTCATTGAAGTGACTCTTCATCGAGAATAAAAGAATAATATAAGGCTCGAGGTTAAGCAACAATGGGAGCACCTCCAGGTATTCATTAAGACAAGGGATGCAAGAAATCATATATTTTATTCATAAAGATCAAGAGTACAACAGAGCAAGGTCTGAGCATCTATTAGAACAACATTGCGGTAATGGAAACAAGAAAGAAAGCAGTGACTAATTCAAGAAATCCTTGGGAAGAATGAAATCAACATCGAGGGTAGGCATCCGTACCAGAATTTCCTCGTGCACATTCTCATAAATCTCTACCTTGAAGGCTTCCCTCTCGTAGTGGAATCTTTCTGAGCATAATAGGTCGAGCAAGTTGATCCTCTCTCCCTTGTGTGCGGCCACTAATTGTTTCTTCAAGTTTATAACCTCGCGTTATAAGGAGTATCTCTTGGCAATCAAGTTGGAGGATTGTTGGATTACAATCACCTTATTGTCATGCGCTCGATGAAGCTCATCATGTGCTCAACCTAGGGCGCTTGTAGTTGCTTGGTGCATAATTTGTTCTTCTGTCTGACGACCCTCGTTATGGGAGCATATTCAACAAAGTGTCGACCTTGCTCTAGAAGGTCCTCGAATCCCTACAATCATCTGATTGGTAAAAAATGAGAAGAACGAAATGAAGAAGGAATCTATTGAGTTAGATGATAATCATGAAGAGCTCGTAGGAATTGAGCCCCAATAGAGGCTAAAGTCGAACTACCTCTTTTGAATGAGGGATCTTCTTTAGCATCAATGTCTGTCAAGTCGACGAAATCCATGCTCTGAAGTGGAATGAGAGCTTTGACAAGACTAGTCTCTTCAGGGTGGCACGAGGTCAGAATAGAAAAAACTTCACTCCACTCGATAACGAATATGGACGATCCATCAACATTTCATAGTCTCTTTACCCTACGGTGGATGTGCAGAGTTACATTTTTGCCTCGTGGTTTCTTGGAGCGAGAAACATTGCACACACCAAGAGAATCCGTGACTCGTGCTTGCAAGATCGAGCAAAAGTCATGAATACAAATGGAGTGAATCTTAACCAGACGGAAGCGACTATCAAATGATGGTTCACCTCGAGGCAAAATTGCAAAGCAAAGCATGAGCAATCAAACCAGAAAAGGAATTACATATGTAAGAACTCACCACTCGTGGTGCCAAATAACTGCTCGAGGTGCAACCAATTATCATTGAATTCGAAGAATAGAAAATATTTGATCCATCCCTTGGGATTAGCAGAGCAATCCTTGATCAACGCCTCTTCACTGGGCCAAGCAACAAAATAGTAATGATAAACATATGTTGAAGGAACAAGTTGGTATACGCAAGTACACTCCTAGACCGAGGGCTCTATAAAACACGTATCACGAAAGAGGAGTAAGTTACCCATCAAATGACACTATGAATTCGGTGAAAGTTACATGGGGGCTATCACATATAACAGAGGATGTTAATGAAGCAGGGAAGGGGAGTAAAGAAAATGCCATTAGCAAATTCCTAAAGCAGAAAGATGTTATATAAAGTGGAGGTCAATAACAAGGTTGGTCAAGACTTGGTGCAATAAATGATAAATCCAACGATAGCTTATTTAGAACCTTCATAGATTGAAGGAGACCTACTTAAGATCGAGCGATCGTCAAGGGCCCCTTGAATTGGGCATCATAATCAGGGGGGAAACATGATTCATCCTTCTGCTAAGAAGAATGAACTACATTAAGGATCACCATACTTAAGTTTGAAAGAAAGAAAATTGAGGTGTAAATATGTCAAAGGAATTTAGGTTATGTAAGTCAAGAAATCGAGCGACTGAAAAGCACTTGAAGAAAATGCTACGTAGGATACTTAAAGGAAAATAGTGCAAGCGATGCGATGATTTGTTTCGTATTTCATGGAGATAAGATATGACACAACACATGTTAAAAGAATGTCAATAGTTGAGAATGTGTTGATTGTATGCAAAGGTCGATATTGGATCGACCACAATGCCAAAAGTTGAGCTCAAGTTAATTATATACGAAGATCGACATTGAATCGATTATGAGTTGGATAAAGATTGTTCGAGTTCAACACATACACTAGAATCCAAGTGAAAAGGAAAAGATTGATTCATATTCAGCAAATGAAAGAACACATTTCATGATTGGCAAGACGTCGAAGCAAAGTACAACACTATTACTAATACAATTGAGGGATAGTCGGGAGAGATGAACATTTCCCCAAAGCCCAATGACAGAAAAATCTTGAGTGGTTTGGCTGCAAATTGTCAAAGAGATGGTGAGGGTCATCAAAGATTTTGAGTAGGTTGAGATGACATCAGGCCATCCCCAACAACCAACTCGAGTGAAGGCAATAATAGTGTAGAGAAAAATAAGGACCGACGAGCTGCGGAAGATGAGCTTCTGCGCAGACTCGAAAGAGAGTCTCTCAAAGCTCCTTCTCAAGGGTGGGAGAAGGCTTCACTCCTACTGCCCTCGATGGCACCTGTTCCACAACAAAAAGGTCCGACTCTTTCGCCATTTGGAACGGTGCCCTGCTATTGGGAGAAAGATCTTACTCATAATCGACCCTTACGGGAGAAGATTAAGACATCTCGAGCAATCACGAGCTTTGATTTAAGAATTCACAAGGCAAAAGGCTCGAGAATTAAGCCTCGATTGTGGGATGCAAAACTTATTGAATAAGAGAAATCGAAGGATTAAGATGAAAATACCACCCCAAGGGGCAGTACTTAGAGAGGTTGATACACTAAATGACACAAACAATAATTTTGTAAGTGTTACCAATAGAATTGGGCACACATGTCGAGCAACAAACAAAGCCACGTGGAACATTAGAAAATGAGTATCCTCGATCTATTTGCCCCTCACAAATCATTGTCCCCAGCGAACTCCAAAGGATAAACTTGCCAAAACATTTACTCTAGAGCAAATCGAAGGTCGAAGTTCACCAAAAATCACCTTAGGGTGAATATTGAAGATAAGAATTCAAAATACATGCCTCAGGGCTTAGATTTATGAAAGATCATCCCTCAACGTCCTGTGAGAGTCAGATATATGAATAGTTCTTTTGAATATTTATATCTAACTGAGAATAAAAGAGCGGTCCCTCACAATATCTTATAGAAATACGAGCTTACTAGTGAAAACTCGAAGAGGATATCCTCAGGGAACATGAAGTCGAAGGCATGGTGCCAAGCAACACGTGAAAGAAATTACTTCCCATTGAGGAAAAAATGGAGCGATCCCTCATAATACTGATAAATGAATACGAGCCTCTGGGCGAAAGATTGAAAGCAACCTCCCAAGGTCCATTCTATGAAATATGAGTCAATGTAACTCTATCAAACATTTGCCCCCCAAAGTGGGAGAATGGGAGAAGTCCCTTGAAATACTAAGCGCTCAACGTTATTTCACTTTTCGGCAGATGAAAAGTCATATATTGTCCCATGCTCAGGCGAGAAAATATGAGAAAATCAAAAGAAAGTTAAGAAAGATGGGTAGTGTTGTGTGATATTCACCCTAGGGTTGGGCTACGACTACCCTGGGGATCGAAGCTATCACCAATTTGCGGACATGGGGCTCACCATAGAATCAAACTATTCTACGAGTACTACCGACCCCCACATAAACGGGGGACTTGACCTACAACTTGGCTCTAGTTTCCATGGGAATCAAGCCAGTCCGCAACCCGTAATCCCTTTCTCCAAGGCCCATTTGCCTCTGGGTATGCCAATGTGCTTACGGGTCGTTCGGTGTTCTGGCAACACATGTAACCTACGATATGTCATAGCTAGAATATCAGTAGAGCATCAAAAATAATAAAATTATAGAATGTACGATGGCATAATCAGTCAACGCTCCATGTCTGACTCTCCTTAGGGTCGTTCAAAGTTGTCGATGTCTGGGGTACATCCTCTACATGGAATGCCTACTTGACAGGGGTCGGGGGCTTGCCACCCCTTGCCCATATCAGTACATCCTGATAATGAAAATTGATATATGTGGGTAAACATGAATCAGTACATCCTGATGACTCTCACAAAATGGAAAAATATTATCAGTGTGGAAGGATTAATCCTATCGATCAATTGAGCAATCGAACCATTCCACGAAGGATTCACGTGAGCTACCATATTTGAATCGGAGGACTGAATGTCTATTGCATCCTTCATCTAAATTAAGATGAAGCTCGAATTGTTACTAAAACAGGGATAAGTACCTTGACCCGTGGCAACCCGTATGGAATTGATGAAAGAATATAAAACATAAAGGCCTAGAATCCATTGCCATCTTCACTCCTAAGCAGGACGAGGATTATGTCATTACTGTATGGGAATAAAAGCCAGAAATTGAGGCCACCCTAAGTAATCGACAAACAAACATGAAATTTGAGGCCACGAATGGTCATATTCTCTCATGAACTAACTTAGTTGTAAGACTATTTATCTTCGACCAACTCTGACAGCTTAGCCGAAGATAGGAGGTTATTGTTGATGGTCAAAATCGAATCATGAAGAGAAGCTTAGCAAAGCCTATCACGTGACCAGAGTCAAAAACTACCGAAGAATTGTGATGTTCTCCAAGCTATACAAGTTCATAGCCAGCAGAGGTTGACCTCGATCCTGGTAAAAAGGGTCTATGTTGAGGGGCCAAGTTTAAGCAGTCGAGCCTCCATAACATTGCTCAAATGATCGAAAGCCTCACAACGGTCGACCATTAGTAATGAAAGAAGGATCCTTCACCTCAATGATGACCCAAAATAGGTCGAGCTGTCAAATTCATATTACAAAAGGATTGTTTTGTTACTAATCCCGGGAGTCCCGAGATTAGCCTATAAATCTTCTAAATTACAATGATTATGGCCGATAACTAGTCTAAACTTAGTTGTATAAAAATGTGAACATCGTATGAATAAAACATAACAACAACTTCTCTCATTTTTGAACCGTACTTAGCTTCCTTACCAGTTCCATATATCCTTTAAGTTCTTGATCACTCAAAATCGAATGTTAACACTACAAGAAAAGATGTAATAGACTACGCGATATAGACAACGTGAATGAATATTCACGTTATCTAAATCCGAATAGATGATGCGGTAGTGTAGTTGTGTAGGATTTTTTCTCACGTTGATAGACGACGCTACCATATGTGTCGTCTATATGGACATAGACGACACAAGTAGAACACGTTGTCTATAATGATATAGACGATGCAGACAGTTGCGTCGTCTATGTTTTGACAATTTTCAAGGATAGACGATGCGTCTGGCTGCGTCATCTATGTCTTAATATAGATGACGCAATGAGCCGTGTCGTCTAAGTTTTTTTTATGTTGACCTAATTCCTCATCGCCAACATCGCCCCCTTTGTCCCTGCATTGTAGTTCAACATCGCCAACGTCGCCCCCTGTGTTGTCCGTCCTCCCATTGCATTGGTATTGTCGTTGATCCGGTGCCACACGACTGCTCTCAAAATTGCACCGCCAATCGATTTCGATGGAGCCCGCCACCACTCAAGACTCGGAGGAGGGAGGTGGCTCTAGTAATGGAGAACTGGAGGCTTAGTTCACGGAGGGAACGCCCGACAAACTACTGAAACCATCGTCGCCCGAGGTTGTCGCGCTATGTGAAACGTTGCCTTCTCCTCGCGTCTCCTGCATCGCTTGCCTTATGTCTATCTCAAGGTACTAATTATGCTCAATTCATCTACAAACAATTCGATCCGCAAACTCGGGCCCAATTGATGAAATCTTCGTTTCAGCTCAATTCATGGCAAAAAATTCGGATATCTGAAAGCTTACCCATTTATAGACAACTAGCATCTTGGGGTATTCCAGGTGTGTGTTTGATCTTAGTGCATTGTTCTTGTGTTGTCTGCTGAATCTCTTATATGTTCTTGTGTTGAGTGTTTTGGTGATTGCATTCTGTTGTTGTCCATTGATTTTGATGATATTAGGCTATGTTTATTTTGTTTAGCTGCTGCAAGAATGAAGTGCACAGTTGTTGCTACTTCTGATGACAATTCAATACTAATTTCTATCTAAGAGAGATAAATATTATTTGCCAGTTAATTGTGGTTGAGATTTCCTGCATAATGTTGTCTTTATCCTATGAAGTGAAGGGGAGATTGATTTCCTGCATAGTGTAGTTTCTGTGATTTTGATATTTTTGCAGCAAGAGAGTTTAATTAAATCAAATGTTTTCAAGATTTTCAGATTAAGGCACCTTTCTTCCCCAAGTATGTTTGAATTGTTGTTTTCTTTGTATTAGTTATTAATTCTTGTAATTGTATTAGATATGGAATGGATGGGTGTATGATAAATTTTTGATTTAGTGTATTTAGATAATATAATATTATCTAAGTAAAATGGTGCAGTTTTTTTTATAGATAAAATGAATGGGTTGAGTAAAGATCTTATATTAGATATAATATGCCACATCAAGTTATTCTTATTCCGTTTTCAATTAAACGATTGCATATATTAATCTTATTTGGACTGAGGTATGTTGGTATGTTTGATTTATTGTTTTATCATTTTATGCGATTATTTCTCTCAATCTCAATTTTCTATGTTGCATTATTGATAAATTTGCTAATGTCATTTCGGCTTCAGGTCGTCGAAAATGCCAAAGGTGCAGTGGTAGTCTCCCATCTCTGATTGAAGCCAATTCAATGAGCGCTACATATAAATTTCTCCATTAGACATTTTGATTGGGCCGCAGATTTAGCAAAGACTTGAAATTAACTAACACTTAATTTTGTAGGATTTTTTATTCTTAACTTATGTAATCAAATTATGTGTACATTTAATTTTGTTATAATTATCAGTTAAAAAAACTCGAGATTCTATATACTTGTTGCCATAAATGTATGTTATAATTGTTGTTTCGAATTATTATAATTTTTTTACAGGTTTTTTTAAAAAATAAAAATAAAACTAAAAAAATAATAGAAGACGCAAAATGTTGCATCTTCTATTAGCGAATCCTATTATACTACACTTGTATAGACAACGCAAAATTCGGTAATAAACAACGTGAATTCTGCGTTGTCTATTAACAATATTGCATTGTTCAACTTTGAGCTATAATAGCATGGGGCTAAAAACTAAAAAAACTCCAATTGAAGATCACGAAAGAAAGTCGTCAAACTTAAGAACAACTCACCAAATGACAGTCAAACAAGAACTGATGTTTATAACAAGCAGCAACAGAAAAATAGTTAATGTTGCAACTTGAAGCATCACATTTTTAAGAGATAACTGAGATTAGAAAAAATAAAGCTACCTTAACAAGTTTGAAATCAACGTGGAAATTCTTCTTGGACTTGGCTTGTTACGACTGAAAAGTTGGAATATCCTTTAGGAAAAAGGATTGCCACCAAGCTGAAGAAAAGTACAACAAAGAAGCATGTGAAATCGAAACATCTTACAATGACTACTTTTAGAGAGAGAGTTATAAATACATCCACTTGGAGATATAAAGAACAATTGAGAGATTGAAAATTGTTGTGGTTGAATGGTTGAGTGGTTGCTGATAAAGTATGTAAAATTGTTGTGATTGGGTTAAGATGATATTGATTATGTGGAAGAGAGAAAAATTAATTAAATATTAAATTGATTGAATGATTGAGTGATTGAAGTGGTTGCAATTAGGGGTGTTTGCGGTCCGGTTTGTCCGGTTTTGGAGAAAAATCTCGGCCAAACCAATAGGTACGGTTTGAGATTTTTTCAAACCAAACCAGCCAACTAATTTAGCCAAGCCAAACCGGCCAAACCGTATAAAAACGGTTCGGTCCGACCGGTTTTATGGTTTAAAATGAAACATATTTAAAATTTAAACAATACACTATATATATACTAGTATATCAATTGCGCGATAAGCAAGAATTAGATTTTATTTATAAATAAGCAATTATTTCATTTGTAATTATTTATCATTTATATAAAACTTATATTAAATAAATAATATAAATATAAATATGATATTACATATCAAGATTAATAAAAGTGTACGTATTTTCATTTTGTTAGTCTAATATAATTGATAAATTTTATATTTTATAAAAGGATAAAATATATCCTCACATGAATTTCAACGTACTTTCAATTTTGCTAAAACTAAGAAAGCTATTCATTATTTCATTGAAATTCATTCTTATTATATTAATACATTTATACATTTTTATAGTTTGAGTCTGACTTTACTTTCTTTTATATATCTATATACAGATTATACATTTTAAATTTACCCTACATTTACCAATTACATGGTTCATTTTATATTTAATTAATACCACTCAATTTTGTAAGATTTATCTTCAATATAATTTTAATATGAATTTAACTATGTAGTAAATACTCTTTTAATTAAAATTAATTATAAGTTATTTTTTATTGTACAATATTACATAGTTTCAAATATTGAATATCTAAATATGTCATGCATTTTATATAGTAGAATATAATTACTGTCTCCATAATTATTAAACAAGGTACTAATTATTGAACTAATCAATAAGCTAAATAGTTAAATTAATGTAAGTTTATTTTTCATATATAGAGTGTGGTTTTGTTTCAATATATATAGATTCCAAAGGAAAAAAAATTAAAAAAGAAGTCAAATCAAATGGAATAGTTAAGGAATTTTGTTTTTTAAAGGAGAACATAGACATGGCCAAAAATAACCGGAACCGGCTGAACCGGCCCGGAACCGTCACCCCTTGTAGCCGGGCCGGTTCTGGTTCCAAGAATTCGGGCCCGTGGAATCGCTGGTTTCGAACCGGCGATTTTTCCTATTTTAAAAAAAAATTGAATATTTGAATTTTTGGCGGTTTGAACCGGAACCGGCGGTTCGGCCCAGAACCGGCGGTTCGAATCGTGTCACCAATGCAACGTCCGATAATGCCTCGGGATTCGCAAAAACTGCCGAACCGGCCCGGAACCAGCGGTTCGGCCGGGGACCGGCGGTTCCAACGGTCAAAAATTCAAATTTTTTTTTTAATTTTATTTAAAGTTAATGCAATTTTTGCAGTATAAATACCCCCCCCACCCCCCCACCCCCGTCATTTTCACCACACCTCTCTCATTCTCAAATCTCAATCTTATCTCTTGTAGTCTTGTGTTCAATTTGCTATCTTGTGCTCAATTTTATTGTTCAATTAGTATAGTTTTTTATAGTTTATTAGTTTCCTAAATTCATATTCTTCATTTTTTCCTTCAATTTCATCATGTCTTCTTCTAAACCATCTCAATCCAAGGGAAAGGGAAAAGATATGGGTAGGGGGGATAGTACTACTTCATCATCTCATCGTCGTTCATCTTCCATCAATATAAGGGAAAATGATGATTCATCTATCCCCACTCCTTCTTCCACTCATCATCATTTTTCTTCTCATCATGATAGTGTCATTCATTCTATATTTGATGATGAGACATTTGCTCAACAACAACAATTTGAGGAATATGGTGCTCATTTATTGAGGGAACAAGAGGAGATGTTAGCCAACGTCTTATATGGAGGCGGAAGTCAAGGCAATGAAGGCGATGACAATGAAGGCGAAGAAGAACAACCAACGCATGATGAAGAGGAGGAGGGGGAGGAGGAGGAGGCTACTCAAACACAAGGTAAGCAAGGTAAAGTTTTAAAGTCTAATCTTTTTACTTAACATTTTCGTAAAGTTAAGTGTAAAACTCAAAAAAGAGATATGCCCGAGTAATTCGATCTTTTTTGCAATTATTGTGATAAAAAAAATATAAATTTACCGCTGGAGGTGGCTATGGTACCTATCGACGTCACATCCTTCAAAAGCATCCACGAGAGGAAGGTATCCCTCAAACTCAAACTCAACTTGGTCCTATGTTTTCTTCTCAAGTAAGTAGTAATCATCATTCTCATTATACTTTTACTTTTAATGAGAAAAAAGCTAAAGAAGAAATGGCTAAATTTGTATGTGTTGAGTCTTTAGCATTTCAATTTGCTGATAGCATTCATTTTAAAACCGTTATGAAATATTATCAACCCGCCGCTAAAAGAATTGCACGTACAACTATGACTAGAACTATTAGAAGTTTAGTTAGAAAATATAGACTAAATTTAAGAAATGATTTGCGCAAACTTGATCATAGACTTTCTATTTGTTCCGATATTTGGAAAGATTGTATTGTTAAAAACTATTATATTGGTATAACTTGTCATTGGATAGATAATTCATGGACTTTAAATAAACGAATAATCACATATAGGAAATTTAATAAAGATCATACGGCACATAATATTGTTAGATTAATTATAAAAATTGCTAATCAATATAGAATACATAAAAAAATATTTTCTATAGGATTTGATAATGTTAGTGCTAATACGGTCGCCGTTAGAGAACTACTTGACGAATTAAATCCTACTCTTCAAGGTAAATATTTTCATTGTAGATGTATATGTCATATACTTAATTTAGGTGTACAAGATGGTATGCGAGTTATTAGTGAAGCAATTGAAGCCATTAGAAATTGTGTTTATTATATACATAATATACCTAAAGTAGCAAAAAAATGGGCTAAATATTGTAAAACTAGAGATTTAGTTCCAAAACGTTTCCCTACCGATGTAAGTACTAGATGGAATTCTACTTATGAAATGTTAAATGCTACTTTTGCATATAGAGATCAATTAGTTGAGTTTTTTAGAAATGAAGTTGATGATGATGTTAATATTTTATCTTGTCATTGGGATGCATGTTTTGAATTAAATGAGTTGTTACAAGCTTTTTGTAATGCTACTAAAGATTTATCGGGTGTTTATTATCCTACTTCTTCACGTGTTTTATACCATTTTTGTTTTATTGCCGCACAATTAAATGTTTGTAGTGCTTGTGATAATTTAAAATATGTTGTTTATGAGATGACTAAAAAATGGCTTAAATATTTTAAGCAAATTCCCAATGTGTTTTTGGTTGCCAAATGCTTAGATCCTAGTATGAAATATATTGGTGTTTGTAATTTAATTGAAGCATATTATGCTTGTTTTTATTCTCTTGATTATGTAGGTGATGAAGAGCATCACTTAATGACTCATGTAGAGTTAGGGCTCCCTAATGTCGAAGAAATTAAAAGTAATTTAGTGCAAAATATTAGACCTCAATCATCAAATAGTGGACAATATGGTAGCACTAGTACATCTTCTAGTTCTAATCCATTTTTAGCTAAATTACAAAGAATTATGACACAAAATACTTTAGGAACTAGTGCCTCACAAGTTAATGAATTAGAAATATATTTGTTGGAAATGTATGTTGGTGATTGTTGGAATTGTATACATAAATGCATTATGATTGGTATATTAGGAAACGTTATGTTTGATATACTGGTAATCATTAATGACTTGCAATAAACAACTCCTGTCAAAATTAACAATCATACGATGCGAACAAACACATCCAGTTATCTCGTCAATAGGGAGATCATACGGTGTGTAAGAGATCACAGAAGATCGTATAGATCGTTCGACCTAACGAGATATAAACAGTTATCACAGCTGAGACAGTTTCTGGTTTGGCTGTCGGTTTAGGCTGCGGCACACAATTCCATAAGTGGTTTATCTTGACTGCTTTGTGTGACCGGTACATCTCAATGTATTGATAGGATCAACAGTGAGATGAACCATTCTACTTGACATATGAATGAGTAAAGATCTCGGTAACTTGGTCGGATCTAAAGTCTATTGAAAGCTGAGGGGCACACATGGGTTGACTGTCACTTTGACTTGCTATGGTGGAGAGTCTTACATGTACTCGTATATCTGCATCTTGGGTGATGGCAGTTTGTGTGGGGTTTCCTCAGGCTGGATTTAGATAACCATATCCGTTTCAGGATGGTGACATTCCCTGGGAAGCTCACGAGGTTCGTTATGCTAAGTCCTGCAGGCTGAATCATTGATTCAAGCATAAGCGATAAGGGTTGAGT
>JAPKLW010000048.1:106365-173004 GCA_026898455.1 Plectranthus barbatus
ATAAATTTATGTTTTGCAATTATTTATTCATTTTTGTGAGATAATTATATTTCCATTTAATAAATTTATTATTTATTATGTTTATTCACCCATGTTCCAAATAAAAACAATGACTTTGATTTTTTTTCCCCGTAAATTCAAGTTCTAAATATTACAAAGTTTAGAATTTATACACTTTCATTAAAAATATATATTTTGGACAATATATAAGTTTAGTGATTTTTTACATATGAGATAACATAGATGAATTAAATATATTCAACCTAAAATATTATAAATTACAATAATTTATATGTGTAAAAGATGACAAAGTTATTTAATTAACATATAACAAATTTAATACATCTACATATTTTACTAAAGTAGTTTAGAATATATTGTTTTTATATTGAAAAATACTTTTGCTTATTTATCTGATAAATACATTTTATATTTATAAGAATATATCCTTATATAGTATTCTTTATATAATTTTTTAAATATTAAAATATTTTTCTTAATATATATAAAATATATATAATACTTAAGGTTTATTTGAATAAAATATAAATTTAAAAATAAATATACTATCTTAATTTAAATATAAGTATGAAAAAAATTTCTGTGCAACACACGAGTATAATTCTAGTAATATACTAAAGGAGTTCCAGCTTATCCCTCCAATTTTTTTGAAAAGCCTGAACATATTAAAAAATTATTAAATAAATTAATATTGTTTCTACAATTATGGTTAAAATATATCAATATATATAATTTAGTTTTACAAAATTATTAAAAACATTGCATAAATGCAACTATTTAGCAAATTAACTTTAGAGTTTTTAAATTGCAAAATTATTTGAAACAGACGACAAAATAAACATATTTGCAATGTACTTTGAATATTAAAATTCTCATTTTATTATTTTAATTTCTAAACTCATATTATTTTTAGGAATCAACGCATTTAATTTTTAATATTTATTTTATTTTCCAAGAACCTAACATTTATAATTTTATAAATGTTAGACATTGAGTCGATAAAATGAACTAACTTAGAAATTAAACTATATTTTTCGGTGTAATATATTAAATTAAAAATATAGACAAATATTGTGAGTATAAATTTAAATACTTATATTTTGAGTACAACTTATAGATTTTTATACAATATATACTAAGTACTCCCTCCGTCCCATTTTAATAGGCCCCTTTCTTTTCGACACGGAAATTAAGAGTTGTGAGTGTAGAATGAGTTAGTGGAATGAATATTTTATTGTTGTGTGTAAAAAAGTTGCCATTTTTTGAAATGGGCCAATTTAATTGGGACGCCAAATTCGGTAAGTGGGCCTATTCTAGCGGGACGGAGGGAGTATTATTTTAAGCGACCTAAAATAATATATTCACCGAAACATAAGTTATTATTCAATAAAGTATATAATATTATTATCATAATATTTTAAATTAGATTATTTGTATATTATTATGAAGAGCATATGTTTGCACAACGCGCACGGGTATCAATCTAGTTTATATTAATTTGTTGTCCACTATTATTTTTATTATAATTACTAATTTTAATATTGAAAATAAAATTAAATAAAAATTATATATAATATTATGGTTGAATGATTGTTGATAAAGTATGTAAAATTATTGTGGTTGAGTTAAGATGATATTGAGATGTGGAACAGAGAAAAATTAATTAAATATTAAATTGGTTGGATGATTGAGTGATTGGAGCTATTGCTGTTGTAAGTAGTTAAAGGAAATTTGTTTTGTTTTATGTTAGTCCCTTAGTTGGTAAGTTTTTTTTTGTTTATTTTAAAAATTATATTAATTTAAACACACACACACCTTACATGTCCCTATAGAAGTTCGAACTCATGATCTTTTAATTATAGGTAGAGTGTTTTCACCTCTGCACCCTGAACAAGAGACAATTGGTAAGTCTTTTCTAAAAAAAAATTGGTAGAAGAAGAAGAAAATATAAAATTTCCTTAAGACTACCAACCTTGGTAGTGGGTTGTTGAAGGTTTAAGTAAATTTTTTGATGATGTTGAAACAAAAAAAATAAAAAATTGAAAGATGCTACAACTCAAGTCAATCTGCAACTTGCTACAACTCAACAAAATAAATAAAGTGGTCCACCAGAAGCTGCCAAGTGTCAGCTCCTGGTTGGATGATTATATATTATGTATTTTTATTTTAAATTGTAATAAAAATATACAATTAATTAAAAAAATTTATAAAATTTATATCAAAATTTATCTTTTTTTGTATATAAATAAAACCTAATATTGATTTATTTTCACAAATATTTATGTAGTCATTTTATTTATAATATCTTTTAATTATATTTATGAATTTAAATTATAATTTTTTATATTTTGTAGATTTATAAAAATAAAGTGAAAATAAAATAAATTGTAGGTTGTTAAAATTATTATAATGAATAAAAATTAATTTAGGTTGTTGGTTATATATGTGGAGGAGATAGAAAATAAAAGAATTGGGTAATATTGGATTATTGAGGTTATTGTGGATAGTCTATGAAACATTTAAGCAGTAATAAAAAAAAAAAAGTTATAACGGAGGTAACGGAAGGGAAAAAAATTTAGATTTTGAAACTATGGAGCGGGAGAGAATTGCTGCATTCGGCGCTCTGCACCTTTTCTCCGTTGTGTTACCAGTTTCTGCATAGCGCGAGTGTTGAGCGACGGGTTAGTGGATTTTCATTTTGATGCGTGCGATTGTAGGTGAGTCATGCCCTAGTTCTTGCGTGTTCTTCCTTCTCGTGAGGGCATTCTCGGTTAACGGTTACTTTCAGTTTTTGGCGCATTACTTTCGTTTTGGGAACTAGGGCTTTTTCGGGCGGCTTGAAGTTTGATGTCACTGATGGACTAGCGTGGTTATTTGATGTTTGTGCTTTGATAGTTACGGATTTATGACGTTTGTTGTTTGGAATTTGGCTTAATTTCGAAAATCTGGGAGCTATTCGCCTGTATTGTGACATCATCGCTTGGATTTGTGGATTTGTCAATTTCTCATTCTATTCTATTCCTGGTTGCTTCGTCAATCTGGATCAGCGGGGTTTTGTTTTTGGGTGTCTGAAGTTCACATGAATTTGGAATTAAAACTATCACCTTGTTTTGGCTCGTCCATTTTTTCTTGCTTAAGTTGATTTACTGCTTTGCAAAGATGCTGATTCTTACTTGTTGCTGGGAGTGTACACTGTTGTTTGTACTTTCGGTGTTTGAATTGTTTGTTTGCAATGTGATTTGGTTTTAGTTTTTTGTTCTATAGCAATTCCCTGCTGTGCCAAAAGGATCCAAATCAGGGAATCGGGCACTACAGTGCTGGTGTGTGAATGGAGAATTATTGATGGTAATCAGGCAATTGGCATTTGCATCAACTTCTGCTCCTGATCATTGTGGAAACATGGGCTACCTGCATGAATCCCTCTTTCAACAGACAGTAACCTCTTCTGTGAATTCCTCCGTCTTACCATTGTTTTCTTGTTTCATGTTATTAATTAATTCTTCCTTTTTCTCCAAGGTTTGTTTGACGGATTGGTGGCTGGTCAAGGCCAACAAAGACGTCAAAGGAAAACGACTAGCTGTTGCAGGCCATACTGGTTGCGGGTATGCTGCTTAGCCGTACGTAGCTTCATTTTTTATTATTGAATTGAGATACAATATTAAATTGAAGTGTTATGTCCTGTTTAATTTCAACTTAGAATTTCAATACTTTAGTTTCTATCTTTTAACTAGTAATTCACCCGTGCGTTGCACGTATTATTAGTCTTAAATAAAAAGAAATGAAATAAGTGTATAAAATATTGATTAGCAGATAAGTATGTATAAGTTGTTTACACAAGAGGTGTTAAATAATCAAAATTAAACTTAATATCATTACATTATAAATTTCGAAAAACTTCCTTGTACACTACATTCTTTGTAGATGTCTCTTCAATATCCTTAGACTTACAAAGGAAAACGACTAGCTGTTGCAGGCCATACTGGTTGCGGGTATGCTGCTTAGCCGTACGTAGCTTCATTTTTTATTATTGAATTGAGATACAATATTAAATTGAAGTGTTATGTCCTGTTTAATTTCAACTTAGAATTTCAATACTTTAGTTTCTATCTTTTAATAGTGGGGTTAGAGTGGGAAGAATGCAAGAACAAATTTTTGTTGAAGTGACCATTTTAAAAAATAGTTGAAGTTATCTGCTTTGATATAGATAATGAATTTTATTTCTCTTTCCCTCTATAATTCGGTTTAATCATTTCTAAAAATTAATCTTGAGTATCGATCATTTAAAATGGTGTAGTTCTAAATTTGGAAAAGATTAAATTAGTATATAAAAAATCCAAAGGAGGTTCATGGCCAAGAGGAAAGATGTGTTTGTACAGGTGCTTTTGGAATATGCCAGTTGTATACAAACCAGTGTTAAGAAGGTATCAATGGGTATTTCCATACTTTTTTGTTGAAGTCTATCAGTCTATGTTCAATAGTTGATGCTTTTTGGTTAGCTCTTCTATGGAATACATTTACCAGGATTATGTATGGAACTTTCTATCTTTTGAAGTATTTAGTTCCTGACCAGTGACAATAGATTACAATTACTGACAGAGATTATTTCATAGAGAATTAATAAGTTGCCAGACATTAGTATGCAGATACTACCAGTGTCTGTGATTGGTCTTTCCAAGTCTATGCCTAGTTGCTTATGACCTGTAGTTGCATAATTCTATAAGTAAATGAGTAGTATATTTGTTATTTTATCTGATTTGGGAAAGGCTAAGCTTCCGCTAAATAAGCTTATTATTCTTTGTTTTGTATATTTGCAAAAACTCATGGTTTTATGGAACTTTTTGTTTATTTTTGTCCTGATGTTGCCCTCTGGTTGATATATACTGATATATTTGTGTGGATTTACCTTTTGATGCAAATTTATGGTAATTTTGTTTTCTCTAACTCAGCATTATAGTTAATTGATGCGTTATGTATTTTTTATTCAAGAATTCCATCTAATATGTGCTATAGGAAACAAGCGATGCGAGTGTTTACATCAGCGCCTATCCTCAAGAGACATGATGTTTGCACCATTGAAACTAGTGATGGGATATGTGTTATTGTGGATGGCTTTATAAACAAAGCTCGCACGTTGGAAAATGGGTTTCCATCTGATGTATGTTTAAAAACTTGCTTTTCAGGCAGTGTTCTTGTATTTAATAGCATAATTAACAATATCTGGATAGTGCTTATCCTATTTCAGTCCTGACATAGTTGTTTTTTTTAACTGGTCAACAGTAGGATCTAATTTCCTCATTTTTACTTTTTTGACTTCAATTTGTGCAATAGCTTTTGTGTGCTCAAGAATTGATGAATATCTAAAAATTCTCATTTGCTGTTCATCATAGAATTGTGAGAAACCATGATTATGATATTTTTCTGTTGAGAAGCCTATTAACTTTATGTCTTAGTCACTATTTATGAAAAACTATTGTGGCTTTCGAAGGGAATATATGCTATATCACTGAAATGAAACACAACTTACTCTTTTGATTTTACTGGATTGCACCATATGCTGGAGTGTCCTTAATTTCCCAGAATATTTAAAGAAATTTTAGGCTGTCAAAAGTTCCTTAACATTCAGTATCTTGTAATAATGATAAATCTATTTTTGAATCTTGCTGGTGGATTAATCATGAGAAAACTGATTAAAAACTAACGTTAATAAAGTAGAAGGAAGCTGGAAGCTAGAAGCTTGGTCTATTTCTCCTTGTTTTGGGATGCAGACATGCAACTAGTTTGAGTTTGAGAAATCTATTCAATGGAACTGTCAGATTTGAGGAGGCAAATCACTATTTCTGAAAATCTTATAATGCTGATATGATTTCAGGGAACATTCTTTTGCAGTTATAGAAACTGTAGCATCACTTGTTAAATGCTGAAATCTCAAGATAAATTTAACTTGTTCAATTTTTTTCCTGCATTTACATGCTAGAACATGTTCAAACACCTAAAACATCCTTATTTTGGTGGTCTTTGTTTTAATAGATGGTGTCATTTTAGTTGCAAAAACATAAGTTGGTAATCCTCTATTCAATACTTTACAGGTTTTCAACTGTTTTGTTTTCGGGTTTCCACCATACTGGAAGGAGTATTATGAAATGTTAGAGGCACAAGTGTCTCCATCCAAGGATATTTCGAGAGACGGTCTTCTTCAGAATCTATCTCCACAACTTGGATGTATGTATATCATCTCTATCTCCTCGACTGTTATGTAAACTGCAAAAAGTCTTATATTTGATCTTGGGGAAAATCAAATCTATCCGCCTAAACTTTTTCCAATTGTAACTCACCCACCTAAGATATCATTTTTTTTGGCAACACATGCAGTGGAAGTATATTCCACTGGAATGTCACTGTGACCAAAACACATGCAGTTTTGAGGGTATGTTTTCCAAACAATATATACGGACACAATTTGGCATGTGCAGAAGCAGACAACCAGTTCTGATTCATTTTGCACCTAAAAGATTAATTCCTTGTTTGGTAGAAGAAGCTTAATAATCTTTTATATTTCATGAGAGCGATTCAATAGTTAATTCCAACGGAAAGTTTCTGTAGCAATGTTTAGATACATAAATGGTGACTGTACTTGTCCTTTTAGCTTATTTTTTCTTGCTGTTTTTATGCTATACTAATATTCCATCTATGGAAGGTGAACAACCACATGTAGACAGTCAGGCAAAGTACTCTGGGTCACAAGGAAAAACAGAAGCCAAAGGTAGGCTGAAAAGTGAGAAAAGTAACTCTTTCATTACTCCATTGCCTAGATGTATTGTCAGTGGTCTTCATGAGGAATCATATTCTAGATGCACAGACATTGTTGAAGATCATACTGCTCCTGAGCTGCCTGTGAATGATCTTACAAATGAGATAAAATCATTATTTAATTTAAGTGGTGGTGGTGGTATCAAGGTACAAGCTGCCATTGATAAGCATGTAGACTATTCTCAAAGATGTGATGATGGAGTAACACTGTCTGCTTGTCATTTAAATAAAAAGAGGAGAAAAGCGGCTACTGATAGCTTGAGGAAGATGGACCATGACAAGAAAACAAGGGCCAATTTTGATTGGGATGTGATCTTATCAGAGAGAATTTTAAGTAATGAAGAAAGAGTGACAACACGTTTGATTCACAACTTAAAAATGAAAGAGATGAACAATAAGAAGTCATCTGAAATATCAGATGTTGAGAATATCAGGTTGATTTCCAATTCATCAGTTGGCTCTGGTAAAGTAGAATTAAAACTAGATTTTGATCGAGAACCAGGGAGCAGAAACAGCAGGAATCCTGAGGTTAGTGGTCTCCACACTGAAAATAGAATTTGGATTGTCAGATGCTGATTGCATTAATCATGTGTTTGACAAAAAATGTGAAACTTGAAACCAGGACAAGGGCATCAGAGAGATTAAAACTAAAAGCAAAAAACTGAAGGTGAAAAATAAAGCTACAGAGCTACCTAGTACGCCTGCTGCTTTAACAAAGTCACGCTGTACTCCTGCTTCTGTTGATAATAAAATGGATACTGTAAGGACTAGAAAAAACAGCTTGTCTAGGAAGGCTTCTGCTTCGGACATGGAGACCACTCGAAAATTCTCGCCTGTCAGTAAGGTTGGTACTCTGTTATGATATTCACTTATTATTGTGAACCTTTGTCATGAATTCCTATTGTAAGGGGTGGTAGCTCAGCGAATGCTTCTCTTGACTCTCAAAATATTTTTTGATAGAGCATCATTATCAGAATTGAACCATTCTAAAAAGATGTCCACCCAGTTTTTCTTCTAGCTGAACCTATTATACAAACATTACATTCCAGTCTCTAAAAAATTATTTACATGAAAAATCCTTGAATCCTTGTCATTTTAACACCTTGCAACTCTGATTTTCAAACTCTCCCATACACAATCAAATAATTCTGTCGTATCATTATTTATTCTCCCAGCCCAGTCCCAGTTCTTTCCACCCAAAGAGTCCAAAATTATATAAAGTGCTTATTGTGTACTCATTATTAATTTCTTAGACAGTGGCTTGAAGCTAGTTATGGTAAAGAAAGTTTCATATAAAGTTTCCTCATGAGGTGTTCTCAATGCTACTCCTGAGTTCTGGAGTAGTGTGCCAGTTGCAACCAATGTTACGTATACTAGAATTATACCCGTGCGTTGCACGGAAATATTTTTTATACTTAAATTTTAATATAAGATAATATATTTATGTTAAACTTATATTTCATCCCAATCAACCTAAGTGTTATATATATTAAAAAATATTTTAATATTTAAAAAATTATATAAAGAATACTAAATAAGAACATGTACTTATAAAATATAAGTAGTATTTATTAGATGAATAAGCAAAAATATTTTTCAGTTGAAAAATATATATTCTAAACTGCATTAATAATATATGTGGATATATTAAATTCGCAATATATTAATTAAATAACTTTGACATCTTTTACACATATTAATTATTATATTTTTAATATTTTATCTTAGACATATTTAATTCATCTATGTTATCTCATATGTAAACAACCATCAAGCTTCCATATTGTCCAAAATACATATTTTTAATGAAAGTGAATAGATCCTAAATTTGGTAATATTTAGAACTTGAATTTGCGTAAAAAAAATCATAGTTATTATTAAAATTTGAAACATGGATGGAGGAACACAATAAATAATTTTTTTTTAATTGGAAATATAATTATCTTACAATAAATTAATACATAATTGCAAGACATGCATGTATTTATTTAATATATTTTATTTGGCATTGCACGTTTTTCAAAATTTTTGGAGGGAAATCTATGAGACTCCTTTAGTATATTATATAGATTGGTCCTGGGGTGGTACATAAAATCAACCCTAGTATTGTACACTTAACACATTAGACATACAATTGGCGTATGTGGTTCCTTTGACTTTTTGGCTTTCCTTCCTTTTTCTTCCTTGTTCTTTGTTTGAGATGTAACCATGATGTTAGATATTAAGAATTTGCGGGTGCTATCTCACTATGAAAGTACTCTGCTAACCCATATGCATTGAATCTAGAGTGAATCTAAATGATGTTATAAGCATCATCATGAATTGATACATGGATGTGAAGGAAATTTTACTCTATTTCCATGCCTTTTGTCCTTGGTTGCTCTAAGACAAACTTGAGTTACTTTATTGACGGGAAAATGTTTCCTTCAACTCTCTTCAGGTAAACTTGAAGAGAGTTGATGGATGAATCTAAGCCTTTTAAAATCATATTATATTGCGGGTAATGCAGTCTATATGATTGATTGTTGATGAAAGGGCTTGTACTTTGACCCTTGGTTTGCCAATGCCCCGTATTATGGCTGACAATTCGTGCGTATTGGGTTGTTATCGTGTCGTGTCATTATCGTGTTTGAGCTTAACGGGCTCGTGTTGTGTTTGTGTTCGTGCTCATTATTATTGTGCGTGTTCGTGTCGTGTTATCGTGTCGTATTAAAAAATTTTAGTCCTAAGTGTAAAGCTGACAATTTTAGTAAGGTTAATTTTTATCGTGTCGGGCAGTTTTCGTGTCATTAACGTGTTTGAGCTTAACGGGTTCGTGTCGTGTTTGAGCTTAACAGGTTCGTATCGTGTTCGTGCTCGTTTTTTTGTACGTGTTCGTGTTATGTTATTGTGTCGTGTCATAAATTGCCAGTCCTACCCTGTATTATCTACAAAATTGTACTTCGGTCTTCAAGCTAGGCATTAAGAGCCTTAGTAAAAGGGTGAACTTAATAGTGTGTGTGACTGAGAAAATGGCAAGCCCCTTTGTGCACCTAAAAGAACATAATTTATTCGTCAAACACTTGGTCTCTTATGAGGGGAGCTGGTCCAGCCCCTATCTATCATCACAGAAAGATATTGGGAATGAACTAACACATCAGGTGGATAGCTTTGATCGAGGAGTTGGGCTTTTCTACACCAATGAATTGATTATTTTATGTACAAATTCACTCATTGGTTCAAAAGACCAATACTCATATGGACATGAATTAATGTGCTCACGAATGATGTGGTAATAAATTAGAGGCGTAGAGAATAATCAAACTTGACTCTATCACCAATATTATATTGCTATATCAGGCATATTAATTCATGCCCATGGCGTTTATGTTATAATATATTCAAATTTGTTATGCAAGAATTTTTACTTGTCTACCGTTTATGACCTAGTTTTTTTTTTTCTTTTGTATTGTTCTGGAGTGGAACTAGTCCACCGTTTATTTAAAATTTTAGTCAATAATTCAAGAATATATATATTTTTTCTAATGGAAAAGGTTTTTTATTTATGTCTGGCTTTGTGTTACTTGATTTCTTTTGTGCCAAAGTTGACTATTTCTTTCATCTATGATCAGGAAACTCCCAAGAGTAAAAGGGTGATGGTTAAGAGTGTGTCACCTCAGCCTTCTAGTTTCAACAGATCTAGATCAGGTAACTCTAACTTCCACATACGGAGTCATAATAGAACTCTTTTATGAATATGATTAGTTTTTCTGTTTTTTAAAATATTTTGGTCTCACAATTAATTAGTTATCTGATATTATTACTAAATGTATTTAAAGATCTAAACCTATTCAATCAATCAATCAATCTTCCAATGTTGAAATGTTACAGGGAGATTGCTGATGCCTACATTGGAATTTTGGCGCAATCAAAGGGCAGTTTATAATGTGGTCTGTCTTAACTTTTATGATATGCTTGGTTGTTTTACTTATTTAGATCTTTTATGATGCAATGGTTATAGAGTATTTTTCTGAAATTTGTGGGCTTACTTTCTCATACATCAAGTTTCTTGGAGGCTAGAGCCCTCAAAAGTCTTGAGTATTTCACTTAAAAGTGTCAAAATTCTTAAAAAAGTATTTCAACTAATTCTGGTATCTGTGAGATATTTTGATGTTGAAGAAAATTCATGGATATGCCTCACGTCAACAGAGCTTATACCTCTTTAAATATAATGGTGCCCACACATTAAAATTGTGAAGTTGAGAAGTACTTTTACCTGCTGGAAATGTGACCACAGTATTTTACCACTGGACTTTTGTACTCTTAAAACTGAAAGGTTCTGGGCACCCCACATAAGTTTTACTAATACAACATCTCAATACACACTTTGTGCATTGTCTGAGCCTTTTCTAACACTTCTTTTTTAATGCTTTTTTTTACAAAGGATTGAATTAATGGATGTATATCTTGACATCAAGCAAATGTTTTGCGGGCTTACTATAAGATAACATTATGTTGGAACTGATATCTAAAGTGAAAATGTATTTCAGCATGGAACAATTACTGGAATTGATGAAGGCTGTTGACACTTATCCAGTTAGCAAGAAGCAAGTTTAGTCAGTTGGTGAAGAAGCTAAGAGATGTAGAGTACTATAATGAACTTCCAACTGATCAGTAAAATAATTTTTTGGTTTCTTTAGAACTGTAAGGCTTGAATATTTATTGGCTTGTAAGAATTAGTTATGTAGTCCACTCTGCAACACTGATGTTTGAACATATGTTATATTAGGTCTTATCTTGAGGTGTTTGTGGTCCGGTTTGACCGTTTAGAAGCAAAATTTTGGCAAATTTAATAGTTATGGTTTGAGATTTTCTCAAACTAAACCGGTCAAATAACTTATCTGAACTAAAGTAGTCAATTCATATAAAAAATGGATGGTCCGACCAATTTGACAGTTTAAAATAAAATATATTTTAACTTTTAACAATATACCATAATATATTGAGAGTGGAAATTTTAGTTCGTTTGTAGAAAATTAGGGTTTACATGTAAATTAGTCGATTTTTATTACTCCTTCCGTCCCGCCAGATTATTTTCTTTTTTCATTTTCGTCTGTCCCGTCAGATTAGTCTCCTTTCGAAAAAAATCTCCTCACATAAATAAAATATTAATTTCATTACACTCACGAATATTGGTTACTGTGCCGAAATAAAAAACGACTAATGTAATGGGACGGAGGGACCTTCTATCCTATAGAAGTAGTTTCATTTTCCATTTTCATCTACTCCATTATATTAGTCCTATTTCCTAAATTGATAAAATTTTTCTCACATCAATAAAATATCAATTCCACTACACTCACAAACATTGACTATTGTGCTCGGTCAAAGTGGGACTACTTCTATGGGACGGAGGGAGTATTACATGTAATAATATATTTTTAATTTTGAAATTTTATATTTATAATTTAGTGTAAAATCAAAAGAGACACATGAGTTAATTGTATTAAAATTATAACCATAAAATATAAAATAAAAAAACACATTTAAAGTTATAAAAATTCACTTAAAAAAATTATAATGTTTAATACTTTTTAGTTGATTTTTTATTTTTTTTATTTTTGATATAAAAATCAAAACTAAAATTAGAATATGTTGGTCAAGAAATTTGAACATGGGTCAATTGTATTAAAGGGTAGACATTTACCATGTGAACTACAACTTATACTTATAAATTATAATATATTTAATTACTATATACATACACACACACATATATATATTTAGAGAGTAGTAATCATATAATAAAAGTTTTTCCCATGCTAAATGAGAAATAATCTGGATTCTTTATTTTGTTGATCCAATGGTTGTGATAATTCAGGATTTATTAGAAAAATAAGATAATTAGAGTATTTTAGTAATTTAGCCTTTAAGTTTGAATAATAGTCTTCTCTAATCTTTATATCTAAACATTCTCTCTCCTAATTTTCTCTTTCCTCCCATTATAATAAAACGATTATATCTTTCTCGATTAAATTTTTTTTTTTACGAATTATATATCAAATCAAACGTATTTTTACAACGATTCATATGATATCTATATTGAATATGTTAAATTTAGAAGATTCGCACGAAAATCTTGATTTTATATTCAGCTCATATTCTTCATTATATTTACGTTCGGATAAAAAAAGGCATCAATTATGTATAAAAAATGTTTCCAAATATTTGCATTTTTTGCATCAAATGAGCATTCTTAACTTGAATAAGATGCTTTTTTATTCTAAAGCATATGCATTTTTGTATTCATATTGAGTGCATTTTTTGCATTGATTATATGCTGCAGTTTTATGCCCAAAATATTGCATTTTTTACATCGAACGTATGCATATTATGTTTTATGAACTGCACGAAATGAAATTCTTGAATATATATTTTTCACTTTTTTGCCCTTGAATGCTAGATGGTAACACAAATAATGCACCGAAATTGAGACGGATTTATATTGATCACATGCATTGATTTTGATCTTCAATGGTCCAGATTTATTCTCATTTAGCAGCGAAAATCTTTTTATCACCTAATCACTACCCTATATAATGGTGATCATATGAGAATAGTTTATAGAATGAGAAATGAGAATAAATCTCAGTCTTTGATCTTGTCATTTCAACGCTCAAGATCTATTTAATTTCGTATGCAATTTTAGTCCATCATCCTGCATTGTTGCAAAATTAAAGTTATTTTTGTAATTTTAGCTTTTTTAGTATTGAAATAGTATCTGTCTTCACATTTATCAGATTTTTACTCTTTTTTTTTGCGCGATTTGATTTCCTCTTTCGTCTTCATGCGATTTGGTTTTTATTTCTTCCTTCAATCATATTTTTTTTCATTGTTTCTGGATTTCGCATTTGTCTTCGAAGTCTTCTTTGTTACTTGTGATTGTTATTGAATTCAATTTTTCATTTTGGAGTTCTATCGTTTGTCGAAGTTATGGTTGATCGTGGATGTGAAGGTATATTCAGAATTTTCTTTCTCTGCTTTTTATTTTTGATTTGTGATTGTGTTCATATTTGTTTTGATGTTCTGTAATTTTTAGAGATGATGTGCTGGTTTTGGAATTGTAAATTTTTTGTTATTGACTGTTCGTGCATGAAGATAGTTTAAAAAGATTTGATTTATTATTCATTTTTTCTGTCTTTTTTATTCATTATAGTTCTATAACATGTGCATTTTTTTTATCATGGTTCGTGAAATTTTTGTGTAGTGACATGTTCATTTTTAGGTTTATTTATATATTATTAGTGATAAACTTATGTATTTTATTATATTACAGGTTCATTTATACCAAACTGTCTTGATGAGATGAAACCTTTAAAGGGGAGAGCTTTTAGAACTCTAGATGATGATATTGAGTTTTATAAGGATTATGCTCGTATTGCTGCTTTGAAGAAGAAGATGTTTGAAGGTTTTTATGGTCGATTGATTCCTGAAAATATTGAAGTGTTGCCTCCAGTTATTGTGAAAACCAAAGGAAGTGGAAGTTGAATGTCTTCGAGGAAGGAGAAAACTCTTAGAATGTTGTATAAACCAATGAGAATGTGTGCAAAATGTAAAAATTTGACCTATCGTGATTCAAGGAATTGTGTCAAAGTCAATAAGAATGTAACAAAAAATGCATGATAGCATTCTTATAGATGCACGTAGGATGATCAAAAATGAACTTACGACAGTTAATGCGATGTAATTTTAATTTTTTAAATTCGTATTTATGTAAAAATGAGGTTAACGAGAGAAAGGTCTTAACGTGAAAAAGTGAGAAAGATGCTTGAATGTGTTCATGAGGTTGCTTGATTGTATTCAGGTCGTTGCTTGATTGCAACGTTGCTTGGTTGTGTTTTAGTTGTTGCTTGATTGTATTTTAGTTGTTGCTTGTTTTAATATAAACCATTGATTTTTTCAGATTTAATGGACATGATCAATTCTTTTTTCTTACATAGGAATTTTTTTTACATGATCTTTCATATCTCTCTCTATACATATATATCAATGAGAGCATGGATAAGACATGAAATAATATTTGTTCAAACCTCATTGTTGCAGAGTGGACTACATAATTAATTCTTACAAGCTAATGAATATTTCAAGCCTTAAAATTCTAATGAAACCAAAACATTAGTTTTACTTCTGCTGATCTGTTGGAAGTACACTAGAGTAGTACTCTGCATTTCTTGGCTTCTTCTCTAGCTAACTATCTTGCTTCTTGCAGACTCAATTGGTGACTAGATAGGTGAGTTTCTCAACAACCCCCCATAATTCGATTATGGCTAAGGAAACTACTTCATTAGATTAGAAAAGAATTGCAAGCTTCGAGCTTTATAACACGTCAGCAACATGTCATGAGATGGAACATGCCTAGGACAAAGTGATCTCTCAATGAATATTGATCTCAATATGATTGGTATGAGCATGCAGAACCAGATCTGATGCAAAGGCTACGACACTCAAATAATCCACCCAAACTAGATGGAGTTGTGTAGCATTTAACACCAATTTATGTAAGCGAAGAGAATATCCAACCAATATGAGGATAATTTCATGTGAGTAGGATATCATCCACATATATTAGTAGATAAATGGAAGAAGTCATGGTGTTTTTGAAGAAGAGTAATGAATCAACTTCGGATTAAGAAAGTCCCTTACTAAGCATAACAAAGTTAATCATCATTTTCTAGAATTTTAGGCCATAAAGAGCTTTAGAAAACTTGCAGACATTAGGTGTAGGAGATGCGACTTCAAACCAAGTGCTTGTCTCAAGTATATGTTTTCTTCAAGAGCACAATTAAGGAATTATTATCAACATCCAAATGCAATATATGTCATTTAGCAGCGACTGAAATGACAATAATAATGCTAATGGTTGTTGGTCTCACCATTAGACTAAAAGTTTATTTAAAGTCAAACTCAGGTTATCGAGAGTGCCTTGAGCCACCAACCTAACTTTGTACCTGGAGATGCTCCCACATGCATAACGTTTGGTATTGAACAACTATCTGAAACCAATAACATTCTTTCTTAGAGGTACAATGGTGAGTGTCCCAGTTTTGATTTTTGTAGAGCATGGAGTTATGCAAGCTTGGCATATTTTCAAACAAGACACAATAAAGCACCAGTGAAAGTGTTAGGTTAAAAAAAATAAACTTATCTTTTGTGGTAAGTGAAAGATAAACCTTTACCTTGAATACTCCAACTTTGGAACGGATGATCATGGGATTATGAACTGCATATAGTGTAGGAGATAGACCAGGAGAAGCAATGGGAGAAGATGTAGATGTAGAGTGAGAAGACAAAGTTGGGGATAGGGGAACATGAGTCGGTGTATTTGATGAGGGAGAAGTGGAATAGCTGGACTGAGGTGTGTATGGACGAGAGTTAGAAATTTATGTTGTAATTCTCTTTTTTTATGTTTAGTTTTGATGTGTCAAACCAACCATCATCAGTTATGAATGGATAGAACTGATTATCTCTAGGTGTCAGTATAGCTCAAACTTGTAATTCCTGTATAGGTTTATCTACTTGTAATAGGAGCTTACTATTTCACCAGTTTGGAGTCTCGGAACCTGTTAGGAACTGACTCACATGAAGATAATGGGAACTTGCTATTAATATACCAGCAATGGAAATCATCTACTTGTTTCCATGAGCCGAAAAAAAAAAAAACTTGCGGGACCAAACTCACAAAATGATGAGAAGATAAATGCAACCATAAGCTTTTAAGGAGCAAACTCAAAAGCAAAAAGAATCTCCAGTCTGCATCATACAAAGACGAAAGGCTAAGTTTCTTAGGAATCAATCAGTTTGGATTACTAAGATTGGGAAAAAGAGTCTTTCTGACACAAAGCAAAAAAGTCTACTTATACATTACTACAACGCAGAAATGAAAGGCTTGTTAGAACATCCCATTGGTCGGTTTGATTTAGTCTCAAACAGCTACAACTCAAGTCTCTGGAGTCCGCGCCTATAATAGAGAAGAAGGCTCACAGAGAGAAGGTTACCAACCTTCCAATTTTCCGAGTTATACACAAGAATTACGAACACTCAAGATTTCAAATCTATCAAACTCTCGTAACTCACAGTGTTTTCAAAACACAAGACTCTTAGCATCCTTGCTAGAGTTACCCACCAAAGTTCTTACTGTCTAAGTAAGAATCTAAGGAAAGTTTCTCAATCCTTTGAGAAAATTAGGTTTTACTTCTAAAACTAACTATTTTTTACGTTCTGTGAAGAACTCAACCATCCAACCTTCCAGCTGGTGGCTGCACGACGTGTTCGCACATCAATCTGATCGAACGAGCACAAGGTAGACTAGGCGAGTGACCACACAACTGAAAGAATTATACCATGAACTGAAGTTCACATAATTTATATGAACCAAGGACCTTTGTGGATATCTAAATAATTTTCATACATCAATAATTTTGTACCATGTTCCTATTTAATAAATCAAATTATCATGCAGAGGTTTTATCGAATTACCTTTCGTCCGTAGTGTCTGCAAATCTGTGCGCAGGGATTGAAACCTTTAAATTATCATGCTCCGTATTTAATCCTGCTTTACAATGATTAAATATCTTCGATTTTAATTAATAATTAAAATAAAAAAATGAGAAAGGGAAGAAAAGAATCATCTAGATCTGATCTTCTGATCTGTATTCTTGCTCGTATCTGAATATCTGGTGAGGGTTCCTCCGAATATTGCACCGATTGAAATGCAAAATTTCCATCTCCCACTCAGATGTTGTCACCTATCAGCTCCTAAATATATGGTTTGTTGATCTGCAACTTATGAACATGTGATTTAGTGACCTGAGGGGGTATTTATATGAGAACTCTGATCCTTAATGGGCTTGAGATTTTCATGGGCCAGACTGGGGACCAGTATGCAAATAAAAAAGGTCTCTAAATTAATTAATTGTCATATTCAACCCAAAATATAATCAATTAATTAATATTGATTTATGCTACCAGAGAATCAATACTGACCTACCCCTTTGTTAGACCAACAGTTTATCCTAGAACTATCTCAAACTGTTTATATCTCGCTAGGTCAAGCGGTCCATACGATCTTCCATGATCTCTTATACACCGTATGATCTCCTTATCAATGAGATAAGATGATACTATTTTTCGATTTGTATATTTGTTTATCAGACAAGAGAATTGTATCATTGTATACAAGATATTAGTGATTGACAGTATATCAAACGAAATTGTTTATCGATATACCAATCATGATGCTTTGCAGTATACATAACTAACAGTAGCTAACAACAGCCAGTGGATAGAAGAGCTTTCCATGACTGTGATAGATCAGCCTACATCATCTTTGTAACTTGTTCTAGTGAATTTCCAACCTTTTGTGGTTGAAGAGTAGTCGTAGGACTTTAAGCTCTGAACCACTATAGATATCTTTGGCATTTACCTACTTTGCTATTTTTGTTCTTGTTTTGAAACCCAATAACTTGCTAAGATATTGGTGTATATTTTCTGAAATTTGCTAAGTTAAAGAGACAACTAATATAACAAATTTTCGATAATCAAAATTGACAAAAGAACCGTCAGTTTTGAACATTACTAAGTAATATTTTTTGTTGTGTGTTTAATCCTCTTATTTGGGACCAATAAGGAGATTGAAGTTGATGTAGATGTGTGGTAGCATTGATGGCATGTTTAGGAAGCAAATTTAACTCTATGATGATGTCAAAATTATATCAATTGTAGAGCCATGGAAATTTTGTGATGTTACAATCCTATTGTTGAGCTTTGAATCACAATTAGAATCAACAAACAATAATGTTGCTGACTCTAAAGGATCAGCACCAATGGTAAACACGCTCACTCAAAATTCTATAAAAGAAAATGGGAAAGTGAATGCAAGAAGTGGTTGCGGCAGAAACTACCAACCTGGAGGTCAATACAATGATGTGTTGACAAACTCACTTATACAGTCACCAATCCATTCATAATCTTCTCCATAAACCTTGTAACTAGTCGAGCTAAGCAAATGACAACAGATTAAATTTTGTTTAGATATTCCCTCCTGGATAATGCACCCTTTTTGCGAGTCTGGAGATGCAACAACATTGCTTTTGATGCACTTGCAAATTTTGTTTCCAATTTTCATGCCCCCATTTTACTTCCCCAATTATGAGAGCACGACGGGTTTTAAAATCATATTTCAGTTCCCCATTTTGAATTAAGACTAGAATTTAAACAAGAGTTTAAATTTTAAAATTATTTCATTAAACATAATATTTAAACAGTAAATAAAAGATAGGTTTTTAATTTACAAGCTTTCAAGATTTAAAATACATAACAGTAGGGAAGAGTTCAAAAACAAAGGTTCTTGCAGCAGAGTATTACGTGGCGGAGACATGCATATGGAGATGCATATCTCGAGACCATGTGATCGCTAAATTATTTAACAGCGACTTAGCAGAGCTAATAATATAGCGGCAAATGAAAATTATCGATCCCACAGGGAATGAAGCAACGAAAAAACCTTAAGTACTAAATCAGAAGTTCTCAAAATACTGGTTAGGAAAATCAAATTTTGGATTTTGTTGTTTTGAAAATTGTAATACTTGCGAATAGAGAGTAAACAGGAAATTAAAATACTTTGGATAAAAACGATTATGAGAAGTACAGATTCTAGGAATATCTACTTATCAAGTATGACATGGATGAATGAATTGATTAATTCCCAATTTAATTCCTCTTCGTAGTGAAACATCAGAAAGGTATTATGAACTTCTTTGTTGGAAAATTCATAAAGTAGATTAATTAATTACCTATCTCCGCTCGGTCTCAAGATAAATTAACTAACTCCAAAGATCTACAAATTTATCCCTACAATCAATCTCCTTCAGTTACGACAAGAAATTAGATTATATTGTGAAAATCTCTTTCCATTGAAAATTATTACAGTTACGTCTCAAGTGATCAACTAATTAACCCTAAGATGTGGCCATCAACTCAAGATTATGAATAAACACAGATTTCACAAACTACGAAGGGAAAGGGAAAATAATTCAATTAATCAAACATGCATACAATGATAATTCGAACCCTAGAATCTGAGGAAGAGATTAGTTACACATATTCAGAGTAATATTCATCATAGAAAAATAAAACCTGATTTGCATAAAAACTTGGATCTGAATGTCTTCCCACAAAATTCTGTCTTCAAACATAAACTCTAAAAACTCTTGGAAATCTCTCAAAATCTGAAATCTGGAATGAAGCATACCTAAAAATCGAAATTACTAGGATATATATAGAGGTGGAGGTGTATCATATCAAATCTAGGGCTAAAGATATGAAAAAACTCGAATTCAGTCAATTTCCCGCGCCAACAGGTCCGCGTCGATCGACGCGGCATCCCCGTCGATCGACGTGGAAAAATCAGGCTTGCCCCTTCTACGCGGTCTCACGGTTTTGGCCATAACTTCCTCTCCCGAACTCCGATTGACCCGATTCCAGTTGCGTTGGAGAGCTAACTCAAAGCTTCATCCATTGCCTCACGCCAAAAGCCCGAATCCCTCATGTGGAAGAACTCTTCACTGCTACTCTTACACGCCACTGCTTTCGGAACGGGTTTCTTGTGAATTTAAGCCTAAAACCTGCACAAATACCAAAATACGCCTTACATCACCTAATATTGACTCATGCATAAAATATATATATAAACTCAATATAACTTCATAAAATAGTAGAAAAACATTATAAATAAGTGAGTGAAATAATGAGCTTATCAAATCCCCCAAACTTGAACGTTTGATTGTCCTCAATCAATAGGCAAGAAAGAAATCAAAAGATCATGTGGTTAAAGTGCAATGCCTCACAAGATTCATCACAGTCAAGAACTAAGAATCCACTACCCACAAGCAATTTGAAAGAGACAGAAAATTCATCAACCGTGGAAGAACTCACAGGAAGTGTATCGCTCAACTCTCAAGTGTTTAAGGTAAAGATGAAAGCACTCAACAACATGTATGAAGAAATTTCTACCATAGGCTTGCAGATTTTCTAATATCTCCACTGCTAGAATGTGCACACAAGTCTAGAATCAAAAAGGACTTTCGAAAGGTTGTAACGTAGGCTTTTTCTGATAAGGTAGGGAAATATGACCAAGTGACTAAATCAATTGAGTTCATGACTCTCAACATCTCCAACCACTATCTATAATCATCCACCTTATGTCCTCATATACATCAACAAACTCAAATATTTTTTTTAATTTTTTTTATATAGCTCATTTTTGAATCTCTTATGCTCTTTTCGATAATTTTGTATTCTTTTCTTTTCAGAGAGCTTATGAGAATTCTAATTATTTCTTTGAGCTTCTTTTCACACATCTTTTCACCACTAATTTATTATATCTTATCACCAATTCACTAATCAATCCCCATACATACCACAACTCAAGACACGAGTGAGACAATACTTTTCTTAATCTCATAGACAAGGAAAGAAAAAATTGTACAGGCTCAAAGTGGCTAACTAGGGAAAATTTTATTGTGAAGGGACAGTGTTTAGGATATTGGGTTCACAAAGATGGCCTACTATCATCTCCTAAACTTGTGCACACTATGCAGTCTCAACACAGAAAATAGGCAAGTTCTAGAGAAATCAAAACACACATGTGAATCTCATATCAAATGAAATAAAGGATCAAATTCTCACACAGGGATTCAAAAATTTTCTTCCACAATCAATTTCAAATCAACTCAATCAGCATGCAAGTATAAGTGTCAAATCAGTCCTATCATGCGGTATTCTACATTCATAGGCATCTAAACACAATCTCAATCAATTCAATACTCAACCCTCAATCAATTCTAATCTCACAATGTCATTCAGATTATCTCAAAACTAAAAATTTTTCCCACAAAATAGCATAAAATAGAAAAGTACGAAAAATTAAAGACAAAAAGCAGGATAAATAGAAGATAGGACGTTCCATCTCTTGTCCACATCCCCCCAAACTTATTTCCAACTCGAAGAGTGGAATAAGTTTGAAAATCAGACAAAACAGGGAACGATACCTGGTAGTTGATCTCAGATATCAACTTTTTTATCTCCTGGAGTCTCCAAACCACCACTAGGGAGGTCGGGTCCAGGCAGGTCTTTTCGAGACCTCCCTTCCATCTTTGTTCTTGACAACATGCATCCCCCAGTTCTTGGCGTCTTTTTCCAAAAGGACCTTGTGCGTGCATAATGAGGGGCTGATCCCCTTGATGTCTCTCAATGTCCTCCCAATGGCGGACTTGTACTTCCGTAGAACTCGTAGTGATTTTTTCAACTTCCCATACCTGAGGTGTGCCGGAAGCATCTTGAGTTCCAGAACCAGTGGATCAGAGTTAGATGGCAGCTTTTCCAGATTTGAGTCTGTTGACATGGATGAAACTGCCGCAATACCTTTTCTACATCGCGCTACTTCTGTCGATGAAAATTCCGTGTTTGACTTCCTTTTTGCGTCGATCGACGTGACTGTTACGTCGATCGACGTGGCTCCTAAGGCTGCGTCGATCGATGCACGGAGCATGTCGATCGACGTGGAGGCATTTTCATGTTGTCCCTTCTTTTTCTGGCTGCATCGGCTAGGAAACCGCTCCCGTTTGTTCTCTTTTTCATGTGTTATTCCCTCGGGTACGTCCAGCTCCATCACCAAATCCATAAGCTCATCGTCCGCCTTATCCAAACATGAAGACAAACATAAAGAGTGTAGTAAGCAGTTCTCCAGAAAGTTCGGATCAGTTTTAAGGGAAGGAAAGGGAGAGGAAATCACCGGATTTAAACAGTTGATCATGTGGCACTCTTCCTGGTAGCTCCCTTCATTACGCTTCTGCACTGCTTTGTAGATGGGGAAGGTGACCGACTCGTCATTAACTCAGAATATTAGTTTGCCATCTCGAATGTCAATCAATGCTCTAGCAGTCTTCAAGAAAGATCTCCCCAAGATAAGCGGGATGTTGTGGTCTTCTTCCATGTCAAGCACCAAGAAGTCTGCTGGAATGATGAAGTCTTTCACCTTCACAAGTAAATATTCTACGATGCCTCTTGGGTAGGACACCGATCTGTCAACCATCTGCAATGATATGGTCGTTGGTTTGATGCTCCCGATCTCTAGTCGCTTGAAGATTGACAACAACATTAAGTTGATGGATACGCCAGAATCGCAAAGGACCTTCCCAAAGGTCTCTCTTCCAATGATGCAGGGGATCGTGAAGGATCCCGGGTTCTCTCTCTTCAGCGGCATCTTCTTCTGAATAATTGCGCTGCATTCCTCGAACAAGCTGACCCTCTCGTGCTCCATGAAGGGCCTTTTTTGAGAGACCATATCCTTCAGAAACTTGATATACCCCGGTATCTATCATAATGCCTCAATCAGCGGGATATTGATGTTCACTTTCTTCATGTTCTCTAGAAAGCGTGCAAATCTCTCTTTCATCTTCGTTTTAGCAAAGCGTTGTGGGAACGACAAAGGAGGTTTCTTCGGCGGCAGAATGGGAACGGATGTCGATCGACGTGGATCAGCTTCAATCGACGTGGCCTTTGGTGCTGCGTCGATCGACGGAGACCCCACGTCGATCGACGGGGTTGTGTCTGCGACGGCTTCTTCGTCCTGCTCGGCTTCTCCTTCCTCCCGGGTATCTTTCCCTGCCTGCTTTGGCTCTTCATACGATTTTCCCCCTCTCAGAGTGATGGCATTCACTTGGTTCCTCTGATTCTGATTCTTGGGGTTAATTTGAGTGTTGCTCGGAAGTTGCCCTTGCTTGTGCTGGGCTCCGAGGGCATCGGCGATCTGGCTGACCTGGGTTTCTATAATTTGTACATGCTTCTGCACCTGGTCTACTTTAGTATTCACGCCTGCAATTTCTTGCTTTAGCTTAGCTACCGTATCGGTGGAGCCTTCCATGAATTTAGCCAAAATCTCCTCGAGATTTGGCTTCTTCTTCTCCACCACTTCTCCATCTTGCACTACAAACCCAGGTGGTGGTTGCTCCGCGGCTTGGGAGTTCGCGTAGGAAAATCCAGGATGGTTCCTCGCGTGATTATAAGTGTAGGGCTGGTTGTGTTGCTGATATCCTCCACGGTAGTTGTTTTGGTAACCACCCATTTGCATGAAATTTACAGCGGCACAATCCCCCTCAGGCGGAGCTTGCACTGGCTCTACTACATAACTGTTTTCTCTTGCTTCAGTGCAGCGAAGTCTTCCCTTAGCTTTTTCAGCTCGGTTGCCAAATCAGGTTGTTCGACAACTTTCTCCACCACTTTCTCGACCGCCATCACAGGCCGATGTCGACTCGAGGACCACAGTTGAGTGTTGTTGGCCATCTTTTGGAAGAATTCCATGGCCTTCTTTCCGCTTTTCGTCATGATGGTGTCTCCTAGTGTGGTGTCCACCAACTTGACGGTCTTCTCATTGAGTCCCTCGTAGAATGCTTCTGCTTGTTCTCCTGGCGGAAAGCCATGTCTGGGGCAAGATCTCAGTAGCTCTTTGAATCGCTCCCACGTCTCACTGAAGCTCTCATCGGGTCTTTGAGCGAATCTGATGATTTCTTTCCTTCTCTGCTCGATGACATTCGGAGGGAAAAAGTTCTCCAGAAATTCATTCCTCAATTCAGTCCATGTGCTAATACTTCCTTTGTCCAGTGCAATGAACCAAGACTGTGCCTTATCCCTCAGAGAGAATGCGAACAGACGCATTCGGATGGCACTCTTGCTGACTCCTCCGATTTTGACAGTATTGCAGAGCATAAGGAACTTATCCAGATGTGCGTAAGGATCCTCAGTGGCTCTTCCTCCGAATTGATTTTGTTGCACCATCTGCACTAATCCGGTCTTCAGCTCAAAATTGTTGGCATTGATGCCAATCCTGAAGTCTGTCTCCCTGAACCAAGGTTTATATCGGTTCTGCATGGCCTCCTCTTCTTCCTCATCGTCAGATTCCTCTGGCGGTTTTGGGTTGTCATCCTCTCCATTATCGGGATTTTCATCAAACAGTGGGTTATGGCGAACATCCCTTCTATTCAGATTGTTCCTCTCGAGGTCTCTCTCTAGGTTGAACTGTTGGATCTGTGCCCTCATAGCTTGAACTTCTTGGAGAAGCACAACCTGCTCCTCCGCAGTTAGCATTGGGGGAGGTGGTTGAACTACGTTATCGTCCATTGCTTGATTACTCGAGCTTTACTGAGCACGCTTATCCCTTCGGATCTTTCTGCAAGTGGCTTCAATGTCCGGATGATAGTAAAGCGGGGTCCTTTCTTTTAGCTCTCGTACTCATGCACTACCTGTACAGCAAATGAGGTAGTGAGGTAAGCCTGAAAATAAAACGAAACGAACTGAAATTAAAAATCAAAATTCTGAAAAAGGACTACGGCGTCGATCGACGAGATATAGTGTCGATCGACGTGGAAATAGCGACTGCGTCGATCAACGTGAATGTCACGTCGATCGATGTGAATGACAAAAGGTACAAAAATTTGAAGAAAAATACGAAAATTACAGGCTAAATCAGTATTTCAATCACAAATTTAATAGTAAGATAATTTCTATTCACTCCCCGGCAACGGCGCCAAAATTTGATCGCTAAATTATTTAACAGCGACTTAGCAGAGCTAATAATATAGCGGCAAATGAAAATTATCGATCCCACAGGGAATGAAGCAACGAAAAAACCTTAAGTACTAAATCAGAAGTTCTCAAAATACTGGTTAGGAAAATCAAATTTTGGATTTTGTTGTTTTGAAAATCGTAATACTTGGAATAGAAAGTAAACAGGAAATTAAAATACTTTGGATAAAAACGATTATGAGAAGTACAGATTCTATGAATATCTACTTATCAAGTATGACATGGATGAATGAATTGATTAATTCCCAATCTAATTCCTCTTCGTAGTGAAACATCAGAAAGGTATTATGAACTTCTTTGTTGGACAATTCATAAAGTAGATTAATTAATTACCTATCTCCGCTCGGTCTCAAGATAAATTAACTAACTCCAAAGATCTACAGATTTATCCCTGCAACCAATGTCCTTCAGTTACGACAAGAAATCATATTATATTGTGAAAATCTCTTTCCATTAAAAACTATTACAGTTACATCTCAAGTGATCAACTAATTAACCCTAAGATGTGGCCAGCAACTCAAGATTATGAATAAACACAGATTTCACAAACTACGAAGGGAAAAGAAAAATAATTCAATTAATCAAACATGCATACAATGATAATTCGAACCCTAGAATCTGAGGAAGAGATTAGTTACACATATTCAGAGTAATATTCATCATAGAAAAATAAAACCTGATTTGCATAAAAACTTGGATCTGAATGTCTTCCCACAAAATTCTGTCTTCAAACATAAACTCTAAAAACTCTTGGAAATCTCTTAAAATCTGAAATCTGGAATGAAGCATACCTAAAAATCGAAATTACTAGGATATATATAGAGGTGGAGGTGTATCATATCAAATCTAGGGCTAAAGATATGAAAAAACTCGATTTCAGTCAATTTCCCGTGCCAGCAGGTCCGCGACGATCGACACGGCATCCCCGTCGATCGACGTGGAAAAATAAGGCTTGCTCCTTCTGCGCGGTCTCACAGTTTTGGCCATAACTTCCTCTCCCGAACTCCGGTTGACCCGATTCCAGTTGCATTGGATAGCTAACTCAAAGCTTCATCCATTGCCATGCGCCAAAAGCCCGAATCCCTCATGTGGAAGAATTCTTCACTTCTTTTCTTACACGTCACTGCTTTCGGAACGGGTTTCTTGTGAATTTAAGCCTAAAACCTGCACAAATACCAAAATACGCCTAACATCACCTAATATTGACTCATGCATAAAATATATATATAAACTCAATATAACTACATAAAATAGTAGAAAAACATTATAGATAAGTGAGTGAAATAATGAGCTTATCACCATGCTCTGGAAATTTTTATTTCTTTATTTACATTCCTCCACACTCCTCTTCCTTCTCCGCAGCTTGACCTATATGTTTTAGAAATAACATACAGGGGCTGAGTACACCGCGTACCCACTGAGCACATGCCCCGAAAACATACATTTTAATTATGAATGATGCGCCACACACAAGTAAGTAACGGGGTTTTAGTTAAAAGCAAACCGTGCTTACAAATAATTTTCACTCATATGTCATGACATTTAACTCACATGTGGTCACTATCTATTTAAGTTAGGTGACGAGGAAGCAGGCCTACTTCCAAGTCACATTGACAAGTTAGGAATGGCCGAACCACTCAACCAACTGTCAACAATAGTGCACTAGTCTCGGAACACGAAGCCTCGAGATGCGTTCGTTAGAAAATAACATATCAAGCAACTGAACACTTGATACTGTGGCTCAGGAGACTGACATCCTGGCTCACAATCAATGAAAAATAACTCAGGACTCAAACCCAGTTCATTTCCCATTGACGTTATTAACTCTCCGGCCAACTACGTCTGGCTCAGAGGAAACAGATACGACACACAAAATATTTTGGCACAACATTCAATTTTAGAACAAATCATTTTTTTATATATTTTTAGGAAATAGAGCTAGATGCTCAAAAACAATTTGATTTTCAGTTAGAAAAGCCCACCTTTCGTCCGTTATGGATTCGGGTGTTGGTTCAGGTTTGCAAAAGCCCTTGCTTGCCCCAGATTATTTCCTTTACACAAATAATACAAATATATACATATAATGCTTCACAAATAAAGCATACACACCCAATCTGAATACAAATTATAATTCATTTTATTTGAATTTAACTAAAAGCCCTCTTACTCATAATTTCTCTCAATTGTTCATTTCTAAACTCATACTTCAAGTTTTGCTCCATTTCGAGCTATCTATTAAAATTCCTACAGGTCCTCTTTTTAATTCATGGCTTATTGACTTAATTCTCTAGAAATATTTTAATCTCTTAATTAAATCACATAACTAATGTTATAATTTCACATTAATATCACTTCCAAGTTTTAAGTATAAAACCTGTACAAATATATTATCTAAATTCTTAAGCTTATTCCATAATCATGTATCATTTAAACATTACTTGACTCAAGAATTAAATTAGTGATTAAGATCAGACATCAAGTTCGATTCATGTTCATATGCTAACTTGTAAATATCTCATGTTTTTATCAAATAAGTTCCAACCTATTATCATTAGTTCTAAAGTTTAATTTCACAACCTTCGTAATATTAATTATGATTCATGTGATATACTACCCACAAACTTCTAATCATTGTAAAACTAATATTACTATTTCTTCTTGGGGTTATTATTAGATTATTTATCACACTTGGACTCTTTAGCTAATTTATTTGAAATGAAAGGAAATGAGGCCAGACCAATAAATCAGACAAAATCTCTTCGCATAATTAACCAACTTGGTCATCAACAAATGCATCTTGCTTTGAATTCCGGCAATTCATGCCTATTTTACGAGTATATAATTCATTTGCAGCACAAATCAATCACAAAAACACAATCTTAACACCAATAGTGTCTGCATATGAAAAGAATTAAATTAAACCATACGAATTTCCAGAATTTAAGGGTGACTCATACCTTCTCTAATTTTCAAGATTTTACAACCACAATTCACTCTTCCACTTCGATTCTTCAGTGGTTAACGGTTTGTTAGTCAAAATCAAGTTCCTAGACATCATAAGCATTCAATTATCAAGCTAAATCATCGAGGTTGCAGCTGAAATTCTCAGATTTTTGACAAAAGTTCTAGCTATAGCTGCTATAACTTGCTGACACGTTTTCCTCAATTCTCCATCGATTCAGACAAAGTATAGGCCCAACCTGAAGGATTTTTCATGCTCTTTCTGATTTTAGTTGAGTTTTTTTTTTTTTTGTTTTTTTGTTTTTTTAAAATAAAATTTCCACTCATTTGACTGAGGTTTCGCAAAATAGCGCACTAGGGCTCGTAAGAAATATTGAGAGAATGACGAGAATGAGTCTGCCTCTTTTCATTTGGTTTTACTCCAAATTTCTACCACCTAGCCATTTAATTAGATGAGTCACGTCTCTAGTGTAAGAGTAAAATGACAAGTGTTTAGTCATTTATTAAATTTTATGTTTAAATTTATTTTCATAATTATCTTATCTTAAAGATGTAGTCACTAACTAATTAATTTTTCTAGCTCCATACAAACCTTGTGTTCTTAATCCAATCATTTAGATTGATTCGTAACATCAAATTCTAGTAGTCCCCAACTCGGTTCGAGAAATGTAGCTTCCAATCGCGAGTTGTGGCTCATTCGGGTTCAATTATCAAATCGAAGCCCTAATTACTCAACTCGAGGTCCCGACGTAAAATTTCACTTGCATGAACACTTAAAATATGCTAAATCATACTTATCCACATAATCCATGAAAAATTTAGACATGGAAGTGATTCTGTAAGCTACATTTTGATTTCTAATTAATTCCAAATTAAAACTAATAAATCCTTAGTTAGCCTTAATTAAATTAATTTACATAGTTTATAAGCTTTAGGTTATCACATTCACCCACCGTCCCGAAATTTTTAGGGTGACTAAAACAGTTTCGGATACTTATTCTTCATCTTTTCCTCAAGCTCCCACGTAGCTTCTTCTTGACCATGGTGGTTCCATAGCACTTTCACCAATGGTATAGACTTGTTTCTCAATTCTTGCAAATTCTATCTAAAATAGCTTGAGGTCGTTCTTCATACTGTAGCTCCGGACTAAGTTCAACTTCTTCTTGGCGAATTACATGCTTAGGATCATATACATATCTCCTTAATTGAGATACATGAAATACATTATGTACATTTCCTAAGGCTAGCGGTAAAGCTAAACGATAGGCTATTGGACCAATTCTTTCCAAGATCTCATAAGGTCCAATAAACATTGGTTTTAGTTTACCTCTTATGCCAAATCGTATAACCCCCTTTGAAGGTGAAATTTTTAGAAACACCTTATCACCTACTTCAAATTGAAGCTCAGTTCTTCTGGCATCAATATAGGACTTTTGTCTGCTTTGAGCTTCTTTCATTCTTTCTCGGACTTGGTGTACAATTTCAATCATTTCACTGATAGCTTCCGGTCCAAGAACTTTCATTTCTCCTACTTCATCCCAATAAAGTGGAGATCTACACTTTATTACCATATAACGCTTCATAAGGCGCCATGCCAATAGTTGTCTGATAACTGTTATTATAAGCAAATTCAACTAATGGAAATATTGGTTCCCAATTGACTCCTCGGTCCAACACCACAGTTCTCAATAAATCTTCCAGGGTCTGTATAGTTCTTTTAGACTGCCCATCAGTCTGTGGATGGAATGTTGTACTAAAGTTTAGACAAGTACCAAGTTCTTTTTGTAAACTCATCCAAAATCTAGAAGTAAACTTGGTATCTCTATCAGAGGTTATAGATACAGGCATTCCATGTAGTCGTACAATTTCCCTTATATACAATTGAGCAAGTTTATCAGAACCATACATAATTCGAATTGGCAAAAAGTGAGAGCTTTTTGTCAATCGATCAACAATATCCCATATAGCAGTATTACCTTTTTGAGATTTTGGTAATCCAGCCACGAAGTCCATTGTAATATGCTCCCACTTCCACTCGAGAACATCTAATGTTTGTAACTTACCATAAGGTCGTTGATTTAATGCCTTAACCTGGTAGCAAGTTAATCATCGTTCAACATATGAATCAATATCCCTCTTCATACCATCCCACCAAAATTTAGTTTTCAGATCTTGATACATTTTGTACTTCCAGGGTGTGCAGTATAAGGGGTATCATGAGCTTCACTCATGATTTCATTCCTCAACTCTTCATTATTTGGTATACAAACTCAGCCTTGAAACATTAAGGTATTTTCTGATGCTTCATGGTAATCCTCTGTTTGATTCACTCGAGCTTTTTGACGTAGCTTCTCTAGTCCGTCAACACTTTTCTAAGCTTCAACTATTCTCTTTCTTAAGTCAGATACAACACTTAGAGTAGCTAGCATACCATTCTGTACTTCAGAATATGTCATGATTTCAATATGCAGCTTCTCAAAATCTTTAATCAGTTCACTTTCAGTAGTGAGAAGTGAACCTAGCCTTGCTGTATCCTTTCTACTTAGAGCATCAGCGACAGAATTAGCCTTTCCTGGATGGTAATTGATTGTCAAATCATAGTCATTTACCAACTCGAGGAGCCATCTTCTTTGTCTCATGTTAAGATTTTTCTGCTCAAAGAAGTATTTTGGGCTCTTATGATCTGTATATATTGCACATTTAACTCCATACAGATAATGCCGCCAAATCTTTAGAGCATGAACTGCAGCTAATTCTAAATCATGGGTAGGGTAGTTTAGTTCATTTGGCCTCAGCTGTCGTGATGCATAAGCTATTACTTTTCTTTCTTGAATAAACACGCATCCTATTCCATTTTTAGAAGCATCCGTATACACTTCATATTCTTTGTCAGGCTCAGGAATTGCTAAAACTGGCGCTGCTGTTAGCAATTGTTTCAGCTTTTGAAAAATTTCTTCACAAGCCTTTGTCCACAGAAACTTAACTCCTTTTTGGAGTAATTGTGTCATAGGTCTGGCGATTTTAGAAAATCTTTCTATAAATCGCCTATAGTACCCTGCTAAGCCAAGAAAACTTCTTATTTCATTTGGCGTAGTTGGTGACTTCCACTCCATCACCACTTGAATATTAGCTGGGTCTACTTTAATTCCCTCAGCTGACACAATATGATCTAGGAATATGACTTCACTCAACCAAAATTCACATTTACTGAATTTAGCATATAATTTCTCATTCCTCAGTGTCTGCAAAACAGTTTTGAGGTGTTGCTCATGTTCCGTCTTGGTTTTAGAATATATCAGAATATCATCAATAAAGACTAAAACAAAATTATCTAGATATGGATGGAATACTCGATTCATTAGATCCATGAATACTGTTGGAGCATTCGTGAGTCCGAAAGGCATAACTACGAACTCATAATGACCATATCTAGTTCTAAATGTAGCCCTTGGAATATCCTCATTCCGAATCTTTAAATGATGATACCCAGATCGAAGATCTATTTTTGAGAATATGCATGCACATTTCAACTGGTCAAACAAGTCATCAATTCTCGGTAATGGATACCAATTCTTTAATGTCAACTTGTTTAACTCACAATAATCTATACTCATTCTCATTGTCCCATCCTTTTTCTTCACGAATAGAATAGAAGCTCTCCAAGGTGATACACTAGGGCGAATAAAACCCATGTCTAACAATTCCTGTAACTGCACTTTTAGTTCTTGTAACTCCTTGGGTGCCATTCTATATGGAGCTTTAGAAATCGGGGCTGATCTCGGTTCTAAATCAATAACAAACACCACTTGCCGATCAGGTGGCAACCCTGGTAGTTTCTCAGGAAATACATCTTCAAATTCATCTACTATAAGTACATCTTTCACTGTTAGTTCTAGGTTCTTATCATCTTCCAGATATACCAAATATGCTTGATTTTCTTGTTTTCGTAATAACCTCGTGGCTTGGAGTGCTGAAATTGATGGGTTTTGTATACTGAAAGCATTTATTATAATGAGTATACAATGGTTTATTTCTCCTATCCGTTAACAATCTTACATGTATGTAACAATGGTATCCTCTTGTCTCACTGATAGGGACGATCATACAGCGTGTTGTAGATCGCAGAAGACAGTATGATCACTTGACCTAGTGAGACATAAACCTGATCACAGCCGAGACAACTGACCGTCGGTTGAAGTGACACACAATTTTCACGTCAAATTATCAATCCAAGTTCTTTTTCTATTCGCTCTCGTGGAAACTATTTACTCGTAGGAAGATGTATTAATAGCTAGGCAATACAATTGTCGTTGATTTTCTTTATCTATCAAGCTATGAATTGCAAACTAAACTACAAATGCATACAATCAAACATTCAACAATTTACAAACTTTAACAATCACTTACTTTTATCAAATGTTTGGGTAGATTAGAGTAACAAGTCCAACAATCTTAGAATAAAGTGAGTGTTTGTAAACTTCAATTGATCCAAATTAAATCAAGCTATGATGTAAACAGATTTTAATTCCTATGAAGTTGAGCAACCGACTCTTATATTCGCTAGTCACTTGCTACAGATAACTAGCGGTAGATGACTCTCGAAGTTGCAAACAACTACGTTATTAACTCCGAGGCCACTCCCAACCGACCGTCGATTATTACCCTATAATCCTATCCCCGCACATGGATTGGAACTAAAACTATATGATTATGCACTTTTCACAACGATTCCGTCCGCGTATTGGCTGCAACGTTCACATCAACTACCTATAGATTGGCTATTACCTACATCTAATAGGTATGAAGAAGCTCAAGTGCAAATCAAGCCTTCATAGGAAAGTAAACAAGCATAGTAGATTCAATCCATCCCAATATCCGTATTACAACACTCACTGAGGAATTTAGTTCATCATACCTTGAATTAGAAGCAATACAAGTTGAGAAATAAGAATTGACATTACAAAGCTTCAAGGTCAAATTGATCTTTTACGATTGCCTTCGTTGAATCCAATCCACCTATTCTCCTTCTTCAAATTCCACCAAGACGATGGAATGTTCCTTGATTCTCCTTGATTCAAGTGGGGAAGGAAGTGTAGAGATGAATCTAAATGGAAGTTCGTGACGGTTATTCTCCAATTGGGCAAAAGTTTTTCATTTAATTGATTTTCCCCATTTTATAGACGAGCTAGCAGGGCCTCGGATCGCCCGAGCTGAAGTTGGCTCGCCCGAGCCTCCAAAAATCCGTGGGGAACAAGGAAACTCGACCTGGCTCGGCCGAGCCTGCCTCGCTCGGCCGAGCGAAGCCTCTGTTCAATGGCTCGGCCGAGCCTGCACCCCGACCGGCCGAGCGAGCACTCTGTCGGGCAGCTCAGCCGAGCCTGCACACCGCTCGGCCGGGCAACTCCTCCAAGCTCCCGAAACTCCTCCTTTTGCACCGCTCGGGCGAACATAGCCTCCTCGGACTTGGACGATTTTCCTCAAAAACTCTCCAAAATACGCTATATTAGGCTCAAAATGTATCCTACATCATTTCAAACACGAAAATACCAAAACAAGACAAAAGAACGACAAAAACATATGATATGAGGGTAAAATGGCCACAAACATGCACATTCACACATCGAAAAATAGGTCATTTTACACACATATCATAATCCCCCAAACTTGAACCTTTGATTGTCCTCAATCAAAACAAAGTAAAGCAATCAATAAACCTCATCAAACAACCTCATAGCTCATCATAGTCATCTTGGCATGCTCTTATCGAACGAGATTATCACCTAACTTTGTGACACGGTTAATGCTAACGACTCAAACCACTCATCAACATTGGATAAAGAAATGAAAGCACTCCCTTACGTGTTTAGGGTTTGATGAATTCACTCATCCACAAGATATCGAGCACAATTTCCATAGGCTTGAAACAATTCTCACCACTATACTACAACGAATTGGCTCCTAAAATAAAAAAGGTCTTTATTTTTGGTTATAACGTGGCTTACTAAAAGGTAGGTGGTTTTGGGCTAAAGTGACGAACTTCTCCAAATCCCAAAATCCCCAAACTTATTCTCTTCAATCCACTTCTAACCTTGAGGATTTTCAATCACAATTCTCATAAATTTTTTCTTCCTTTTTTTTCTTATATTTCTTTTCTTTCTTTTCTAATCTTCTTTTTCTAGCACCCTCATTTTTTTTTCATTCATGGTGCGTTTCTTTCTTTTTTTTTCTTTTTAAGTACCCAAATTTTTGTTGGTACCCATTTTTCTAGGATTCAAATCAATCCTACACTCAATACTTTTATTGCCTCAAATCACAACTTAAAGATTTCCAAACGATTCCCATCCCAACTCTCATCTCCGTATTCACCCTCATACGCTCATTCCCCCCAAGTTTTGTCCTAATATTTTCAAAGAAAATTCTCCATTGAAGCACAATCACGGGAAACAAGGGTATGAACGGCAAAATTATGATATCAACAACCTTATACTTCCAAAGTGAAAGGAGGAACTAAGAATCGATGGCCTAAGATCATTTTTTAGTTACCAAACTCATGCCCAATAGATAGAGAATATATTCAAGTTCTAGATTTTGTGCTCTCAAACTTGCTACTCACAATCAAAAAGAATATGACAATATCAAAGCTAAAAAACTCACGGCTTTTGTCAAGTCCTAGGCATTAACCTTGCACAAAACTCGGCAATTCAAAAGTTCAATTTAAGCACACCTTAACAACTAGATTATGTCCTATCATTGGTCGAAGCAAATATTAGCCTTACAAAGTAGATCATGATTCAAATCTCCAATTCGCATTTGGGTTCATCATGCACACACGACAAGCACACAACAACCTAACTAACATTCTACATGCCAACACAATTCAATTTGAAACTAAATGGTAAGAGGAACGATAGAAAGCGTTACCCATCGGTAGACACGATCACCACTCTCCATTCCTTATTTGCACCTACTAAACAACAATACAACACCACCAAACAATTTGAGCATAATAAAACCAAATAAGTTCTCATGTCCACCATCTTACCACAAACCAATCTTTCACAAAAATTAACACATTAATCCACTAGCACCACCATTCATCTCCCACAAAAATTTTAATAAGTTCTGCAATATTAAAATTTCCCGATGGTGCAATGCCAGAAATAGATTCCCACAAGTTTTGGGGATTCATCTCCTCAAATATAAACTGTGCATCTACCGGACACCCAAAAATCACATCAATAGCTTGCCTACTCATGAAAATGTCTTGATCATTAAGTTTGAAATTTACCATCTCGGGTGAACCTCGTGCGTCCCATGTTACCCGTACCGTAGACAAGAACTCCTTCATGAGCTTCATGTAAGCCGACCATCTTCCATGAAGTAACTTCCCCCATCCAATGCCTTGAAGCACATTCCAAATGTCTTTCTTGAAATCCAATGCCTTCAAAGTAACTGAACACATGTATGTTGTTCCCACTAATTGCCGTTGTGAGAGTACAATGAACCGCGCGTACTCGTCATCATCAAATCCGTTAGGCCTGCAAATAGCGGGAAAAGGAAAACCACTTCCCGGATGATTAGCCATAATAGTACTTCACAGTTGAATTAGGAACACTTCAAAGTACTAAGGTATAGGAAAAATTTCTGAGATGAAAATTTCGACCGGAATGCAAATGGGTCGAACATTTGCTCGAGCGAGCTTTTAAATTCGCCCGCGGCTCGGCCGAGCACGAGATGGCTCAGCTGAGCGAGGGGTTTGTTGCAAGGCTCGGGCGAGCCTGCCCCGCGCTCGACCGAGCAACTGCTCTGTCGCACGGCTCGGCCGAGCCTGCCAAGCGCTCGGCCGAGCTTCCCTGCTCGTGCCTATTTTCCGCCCTTTTTCCAACATCTTCTCGATCATGTAGCCTTCCATCCTTTCCTAACCTTCATACACACATTCTTCACACGAAATTGCAGCACCACAACAATTAAGAATCCTTCAAAACAACAAACACATAATTCCACAAAAATCATAAACCTAGCAATTATTCAACTATGCAAAAGAACAAAAGTTTAGAAATTGGGTTGCCTCCCAATAAGCGCTTGTTTAACGTCGAAAGCTCGACGATCATACCTTATTTCAATCATGATTGAAAGGTGCGGAACCGGAACTCATACCTTGGCATACCTCATCGCACTCTTCGGGAAATCGAAGCTTCCTTCTAGCGCTCCTTGGTGGATCCGTATCCACACGAGCTTTCTTGAGTCGAACTTCATTGAGAACTTCCTCATCCCCCGGATCCTTGCATACTTCTTCTTCCTCATTCATACTCTTCAAGTTTGGTTCCAACACATCCTTTATTCTCTTTTTGTTTACAACCTTCTCAATTTCACCAACATCAATGTTCTTCGGAGGTAATGAAAACACCACTTCCTTGCCACAACAACGGAACGTGAGTTCACCATGCTTCATATCGAAAAGAGCATCGGCAGTGTGCAAGAATGGTCTTCCAAGAATAAGTTGAATACCCCCTTTGTTCTTCATGTCTACAACAAGGAAATCCCCCGGGAAGGTAAACATCAATACCTCGACATGGACATCTTCAACTATCCCTTTTGGGCAAAATAAAGCATGATTAGCCAATTGAAGCATTTGACTCGTTGGTTTTAAGTTTCCAACCTCCAATTCCTTAAACAAATCCTATGACATAATGTTTACACTTGCACCGGAATCACACAAGGCCTTCTCAATATGTTTCTCTCCAATCTTACATCCAACTACAAAACCTCCAGGATCTTCTTTCTTACTAGCAATGTTCTTCTCTTCAAACTCACTAATACCATCTTCAACTACTTCTTCTTTACCAACAAGTTTGTCGAGCATAGATACTCTTTCTCTTTCTTCCGGTAGAGGCATCTCAATATCGAAAAGAGCATCGACCGTGTGCAAGAACGATCTTCCAAAAATAAGTTGAATACCCCCCTTGTTCTTCATATACACAACAAGGAAATCCCCCGGGAAGGTAAACGTCAACACCTCGACATGGACATCTTCAACTACCCCTTTTGGGAAAAATAGAGCTTGGTTAGCCAATTGAAGCATTTGACTTGTTGGTTTTAAGTTTCCAACCTCCAACTCCTTAAACAAATCCCATGACATAATGTTGACACTTGCACCAGAATCACACAAGGCCTTCTCAATATGTTTCTCTCCAATCTTACATCCCACTACAAAACCTCCGGGATCTTCTTTCTTACAAGCAATGTTCTTTTCTTCAAACTAATACCATCTTCAAATACTTCTTCTTTACCAACAAGTTTGTCGAGCATAGGCACTCTCTCTATCTCTTCCTGTAGAGGCATCTCGATGTCTCCCTTCTTGACATACTCAAAAAAACTCAACCTCTTCGATTCTCACATCCTCATTTGCTTCCACTTGCTTGACTTCAACTAACTTCCCTTCATCAATTTCTTCTTCCAACTCTCCTTTCACCTCGACCATCTCCAACTTAGGAGTCATTACTTCCAAATTTTCCTCCATTCTATTTTCTCCTTCTACCATATTACAACCCTTATTTTGCACCATTTCCGTATCACTCAGAAACTTCCCAGCTTGGTGCTTCCCACTTAGTTGTTTTGCAATCGAGGAAATTTGAAGTTGGATCTCGGCAAACATGCCGTCATACTTTTAAAATCTCTTATCCAATTCCTCATTAGGTTTTCTTCTTGGTTCTTGATTTGCAAACCTACTATTTCCCCCAGCATATCCTTGGCTACTACTTCCCCCTTCAATTTGTAATGGAGGATTGAGAGCGTTGTTTGGATAAGCATAGGAAAAATTTGGGTGAAAACGGTTGGACGGATGATAGTACATGTTCCCCTGTGGATTGTATTGGGGACGAGCATTGAACCCCATTCTTTGATTCACAAAATTCAAACTCTCCGGATGCGACTCTTCATGCCGAACTACCATCATATCCTCATTTTTATTTCCCGATGTAGACAATGCATCAAGCTTCTTTTGCATGAGCGCAATTTGCTCTTTGAATTCTTCACTTTCCTTAGCCTCATTTACCGACTTAACCGATCGATAGTCCTTGCGTTCCTTAGGCCAATGGAAACTATTCTCAGCCATTTTCTCAATTGTCCTCCAAGCTTCTTCCTCTTCAAGATCAAGAAATGCTCCTCCCGATGAAGCATCTAACAGCACTTTCGTTTCATAGTTTAATCCCCCGTAGAACTGGCAAATCTGTTGACTCCGAGAAAGTCCATGTCTTGGGCATTTTCGTAGAAGCTCTCGAAACCTATCCCAAGCTTCATAGAGTGGCACATCATATCTTTGCCCGAACGATGTGATATCAGCCCTTCTCTTCAAAGTCAAACTTGGTGGGAAAAACTTGAATAGAAACTTCTCTCTCAACTCTTTCCAAGTGACAATATTTGATTTGTCCAAGCCTTCGAACCAATTCCTAGCACCATCTCTCAAAGAGAATGAGAATAATCGCAGCCATACTTGATCTTGAGGCACTTGGTTGATCTTTATAGTATCAGTAATCTCCAAAAATCGAGAGATATGAACATTTGGATCCTCGGTTATGTGCCCCCCAAATTGGTTGTTTTGTATCATTTGGACCAACTGTGGCTTTATCTCAAATTGTGTGGCATTTACACCTAACCAAAAACCTCCCGTTAACGGTTTACCTTGAGGTCGAAAAAGATTTTGTAATGGTCTCCTCGGACCATTCCTCTCATTGATCATGGCTTTCATCAAATCGAGTTGCCTTTCCAACTCTTCTAACCTAACCGTGTCTTCTCCATGGTTAGCCATCTCAAAATCAATTTGAATATGTGCTCTTCTTTCTTGAAGTTTCCTTGCCTCAAGCTCTTTAGCCTTTGAACGAGTGATCATAAACTACCTAGGAAAAATCCACAAAACCAATTACAAGTAAACAATCCAACAAAAACATACAAACACAAATAACAAACAAAACAATGTTAGTAAAAATATTCACACAAACATTTCCTCAAACACCTAGCATACCATACTTCAACTTTCAATAATTCCACTAGACCTACTAAAAGATTCCCCGGCAACGGCGCCAAAAACGTGACCGTCGTGTGAAGTGACACACAATTTTCACGTCAAATTATCAATCCGAGTTCTTTTTCTATTCGCTCTCGTGGAAACTATTTACTCGTAGGAAGATGTATTAATAGCTAGGCAATACAATTGTCGTTGATTTTCTTTATCTATCAAGCTATGAATTGCAAACTAAACTACAAATGCATACAATAAAACATTCAACAATTTACAAACTTTAACAATCACTTACTTTTATCAAATGTTTGGGTAGATTAGAGTAACAAGTCCAACAATCTTAGAATAAAGTGAGTGTTTGTAAACTTCAATTGATCCAAATTAAATCAAGCTATGTTGTAAACGGATTTTAATTCCTATGAAGTTGAGCAACCGACTCTTATATTCGCTAGTCACTTGCTACGGATAACTAGCGGTAGATGACTCTCGAAGTTGCAAACAACTACGTTATTAACTCCGAGGCCACTCCCAACCGACCGTCGATTATTACCCTATAATCCTAGCCCCGCACATGGATTGGAACTAAAACTATATGATTATGCACTTTTCACGATGATTCCGTACGCGTATTGGCTGCAACGTTCACATCAACTACCTATAGATTGGCTATTACCTACATCTAATAGGTATGAAGAAGCTCAAGTGCAAATCAAGCCTTCATAGGAAAGTAAACAAGCATAGTAGATTTAATCCATCCCAATATCCATATTACAACACTCACTGAGGAATTTAGTTCATCATACCTTGAATTAGAAGCAATACAAGTTGAGAAATAAGAATTGACATTACAAAGCTTCAAGGTCAAATTGATCTTCTACGATTGCCTTCGTTGAATCCAATCCACCTATTCTCCTTCTTCAAATTCCACCAAGACGATGGAATGTTCCTTGATTCTCCTTGATTCAAGTGGGGAAGGAAGTGTAGAGATGAATCTAAATGGAAGTTCGTGACGGTTATTCTCCAATTGGGCAAAAGTTTTTCATTTAATTGATTTTCCCCCTTTAATAGACGAGCTAGCAGGGCCTCGGATCGCCCAAGCCTCTAGAAAATCCACGGGGAACAAGGAAACCCGACATGGCTCGGCTGAGCCTGCCTTGCTCGGCCGAGCGAAGCCTCTGTTCCATGGCTCGGCCGAGCCTGCACCCCGATCGGCCGAGCGAGCACTCTGTCGGGCAGCTCGGCCGAGCCTGCACACCGCTCGACCGGGCAACTCCTCCAAGCTCCCAAAACTCCTCCTTTTGCACCGCTCGGGCGAACATAGCCTCGTCGGACTTCATACTTGGACAATTTTCCTCCAAAACTCTCCAAAATACGCTATATTATGCTCAAAATGTATCCTACATCATTTCAAATACGAAAATACAAAAACAAGACAAAAGAACGACAAAAACATATGATATGAGGGTAAAATGGCCACAAACATGCACGCTCACACATCGAAAAATAGTTCATTTTACACACATATCAACAGCGTATGAGGATAAGTGTGTCCGGATGGTTGCAGCATTGTGGGAATAAGTATTCTGTCTTGGTTACATGATATGCTGGTACGCAGGGGTGGCGTATTATGGACTGCAGTGAGATGTATTCGTCTGTCTGACATCAGCGAATACAAGATCTCGTTATATTGATTAAGTCCAAACCCTAACGAAGGTTCAAGGGTTTGCACAGGTTGTCTGTTGCTTTGACTTGCCATGGTGGAGAGCCTGAGTAACGTGCTCGTATATCCGCGTCTTGGGTAACAGCAGTTCGTGTAGTACCGCCTGAGACTGGGTTTAGGTAACCATATCTGAGTAATACGATGGGGACATTCCCTGAGGAGCTCAATAACATTCATCGTGCCAAAGTCCTGCAGACTGATTAAGTTCAGGCACGAGTGATAAGGATTGAGTGGTACTACTCAGGAATAATAAAATATTAATTAATTGTACTTAGAGTTTGTCAGAAGCTCCAATTAATTAATGAATGTCTGGTAACCTTAAATATGGGAATTCTCAATTAATGCAGCCCGTTCTCATAACGTGGTAATAAAGGGGTAGGTCAGTATTAATTCTGTGGTGAAAAAGAATTAATATTAATTAATTAATTATGTCCAGGGTTGTGGACATGAGAGTTAATTAATTATAGGCCCACTTTATTATTTGCATTAGATCCCAGGTCTGGCCCAAGGAATGTGTGCTGAATTGAGCCCAGGAGCCCATTAGGGTTTGCTACCCTAGGTCTATAAATAGACAGATCTCTCTCACAAGTTGTATCACAATTGAAAAATAGAAACCCTAGTGAGAGAGAGAGTGTGGGCGCCGACTTCTTGAGAAGAGGAGGATAATTTTCGAATTCTGGTCCTGCTCAAAATATAGATCTGTGGAGTCCTCACCAGTAGCAGATCTGAACGCACCGGGAAACAGATCTGAAGATCTAATTTGGAGAACAACTATTAATTCTTTCTCTTTTGTCTTTTTCGATTATTATTGAATCTATTGTTCCGCAGATTTAATAATATCGCGTGGTTGGTTCTGGATCAGGGAATACAAACGCGAAAGATCATTTCTTAGACTACAGAATTAAGGTAAATAATTCTTTATCCACGCATTAAATTCAATAGGATCATGCCTAGGGTTTATGAATTGATTATGAACAATAACCATAAACGGTCCGACTTATTTTGGATTTGGTGATTCGGTTCACAGGAAATCCCTACAATTTGTATCAGAGCCAGGTTCTGATTTATGGCTCTGTTGTTCATAATGGATTCATTATGCATGTTTGAATTTTATATATGTCGTGGATGGTTTTTTGTTCCTCGTGGCAACCCGTGTAATTCAGCCCGCAGTGGTATATCCGTGAGGGCTGAATTAATTTTCTAAAATCACGAGAAAATCCATGATTAGTGTAGATTTGAAAAATTATAATAGAATAGATAAAATTTGTAATTTTCAAAAATCCGTAATTGGACGGGTCGAGGATGAAGAACGAAGATGGAGCCGGCGAAGGGCGGCGGCAGGCTGCTACGGGCGACGGATGCGCAGGGCCGCGGATGGCAGCGGGCGGCAGCTCTGTCGTCGTCGGCAGCTGCTGTCCCGTCGTGGTGGCTCGTGTTTTGGTGGTTTGTACAATCCTGTGTAAAACCTAGGGTTTGCATTAGGGTTAGGGCAAATCATCAAATCACAAAGGCCTAAATCCCAAAAGTTTTGGTGGTTTGTACAATCCTGTGTAAACCCTAGGGTTTGCATTAGGGATAGGGCAAATCATCAGATCACAAAGGCCTAAATCCCAAAAGATTTGGTGGTTGAAGATTTGAAGGCCCTGGAAGATTTGAAAAGATTTGGACTTATCCAAATAGATTTAAAATTCAAATTGTAATAGATAGAATTTATTTTTCTATTTTGTGGGACACGAGGAATTTTTATTTGTCTTAATTGTCCTCGTATGATATGTGATTTATTATGTGCGCAATTAAGCATGTGTAGATAATAGGAAAAGCATGATTTATAGCTTTTATTATTTACAGCTTTCCAAGCATGCTTATGTGATTAATTTCTTGTTGGATTATATTTTGGGAATTTTTGGGCTTGTATAATTACATGCAAAAAATTTGGAAAATATAATAACAAAGAAATTATGTGTGCGCATATAAGAAACCTTTTTAAAGAAAAATACTAAGCAGATTTTTTAATTAAAACCAATAGACCTCCACACAGCGGTCCTAGGCTGTAAGTGTATCTCTCGTTCTAGTAAACGTCTACGAGTGTAGCTTGCTAGTTCCTAGAGGTGCACGGGTACGGTTGTTGGGATTTCTAGACAAACAATTTGAATCATGTGAATAGTGGGAGGGTTTTGCGTAAACGTCTACGAGTGTAGCTTGCGTAGATCTCTTTCACAAGTATTCTATGATTGATTTAAATTATAGATAACAAAAGCTTTAAGGGCTGTGCGGTATGGTTACGTGCCATGCTAAACTGTCTCTTTTGGCCGGAGTTAAATTTGTGGTTAATGGCTTAGAATCATCTTAGAATATAATGCAAGAATTGCATCCCTGTTCTTGAGAGATGGCTTGGTCTAAGGTTTTCACTAATTATTAATTTCTAGTGTCAAAAGCATCCTGACATGGTAGTGAAATTAAATGGATTAGGGTTTAAAATCCGTAGTTCTGGTGGAGGGTGACATCGTAAACGTCTATGAGTGTAGCTTGCGGTGGGAACTCTTGGGCAATTAGTGGAAAACATTTGTATTTGATTTATTAAAAGGTTTTCAATGCATTTGTTTTCGAAGTTCTACATGTATGTTCTTATTTAAGATTCTTTATTGTTTTCAGATATGTCTATGTCTACTGTCGATCATTTACTTGCTCTCAATCCTCTAACTGGTCCAAACTTCCCTGAATGGAGTTTTTGCATCAAACACATCCTTTATCTGAAAAACCAAGCATATGTTCTTTTCATGGATCCATTGTTGCGTATTCGTCATAAGGTCTGCAAACTTGAGCTTGAATTTTATGAAAGATGGGAGGATGATGATGAGTTTGCCTTCTGGCTCATCACGGGTTCCCTGTCTAGAGAATTAAGACACAAGTATGAGTATCTCGAAAGGGCTGGAGAGATCTGGAAGGAACTCTCGACAGCCTATGGCAATGTGGAGTGGACTATTAACTATAAACTTGTACATGATCTTGTGTGCAAGAAGATGGTTGAAGATAGTTCGGTGACAGAGCACATGATGGCTATGATTGATCTCATGAGACAGTTCACTGTGCGGGGTGGTAATATCAGTGCGCAAGGCGAGATTGATATCATCCTGAACTCTCTTCCGGACTCCTTTTATGACTTTAAGGTAGTTGCTGCTGCAAGGGGAGAGTATGCTCTGCATGAGCTGCTTGAGGACCTTGTGGTGGAGCAATCTTCCATGCGAGCACGAATGCCTGTTCTGGCTGCTTCTAGTACTAGTTCGACAAACTCTAAGGTTAGAGATGACGGTGCTGAAAGCAAGCTCAGGAAAGCAGTCAGTGAAAGCAAGTCAAAGAAGATGAAGAGGGTTAAAGTCACTCCAAAGAAGAAGAGGTGTGCTGGATGCGGAAAGGTGGATTGTCCGAATTTTAAAGAACAAGGTACGTCATTTGTATTTGTAATGGAAACATGTTTAGCATCGGTTTCTACTCATTCATGGGTAGTGGATACTGGAGCTACTGATCATGTTTGTTACATTTTGAAGGGGTTCACACTGAGGAGGATGCTGAAGAATGATGAGGTTACCATCTCAATGGGGAATGCCGCACAAGTGAGTGCAGCTGCCATTGGAGAATTCACCTTGTACTTTGATGTTTCTATTTTAACTTTGAGAGATGTTTTGTACGTGCCGGATTTTCGGCGAAACCTTATTTCAGTTTCCAAACTTTATGTTGATGGATATTCAGTTATTTTTGATAGTGGTGTTTCTATCATTGGTAATAACGGTGTTATCTGTCGTGGGAAGCTGAATAATTCTCTCTATGTTGTTAACTATAATCATAAGTCTTCCGCAAGTATTGCATGTAATTCATTCGTTGGCACACAACTCTCCAAAACACCCTCTCGGTCCAAGTGATTTTGCACATCTTCCATCGCCCCGTTGACTTGCTACCCCCAACTTGGTTGTACAAGAGTCCTGAAACTCACAACACAATTGCAAAAAGATTCATCAATTTAGCTTTTTTTTTCTTTTTTTTTAATTTTTTTATTATTATTAAACTCACAACTTAAGCAAAAACTAGGAAAGTATGAGATTAAACTAGACATAAATTTAGAAATGCAAGAAAAGGAACTAAACTATGCATAATAAAAAAAAAATCATGAACCATCCAGCAGAGTGGATAGTCCATGAGTACCTCAAACTCAAGCATCAAATTGGGTAGTGGTGGCCTTCTCCCTGCTGAAGGCTCCACCAAATTCTTGCTCAGCATCATCATATAACAATAGTCTCAACTCATCAAATTCATTTAGCTGCAGCATCTTGGATGTCCAAGCTTCCTTCAAGTTCAGATTCAGTTGCTGCAGCACAGAGGTCAGCAACGCTTCTTTCTCAACATCCGAGCTCGCATATATGATAATCGGCAAGGTTTCCAACTCTCCAAAGTAGGCATAATTGAGATGGGAAGGTAACTGCTTCAGCTCTGATTTTGGTGGAGACATAATGGATGGTTCAAGGAGCTTGAAATCCCTTTCATTGAGTTGTAATGGCTCAAAAACAAATACGTTGCAGTTTTCAGTCTGCTCCAGTTCTGATGCTTCAGCATAGTCTTCAGCATCCTCGATCTGCTCACAATCTTCCAGCTTTATCTCTTCAACAAGTGCATCAAGCACATCAATCATCGAATGCCCTTCTTCACCACCAGGGAACTTCTTGCATTGATCATCTTCTTTATGCTTTTTCAACCTTTGAGGGAAAGGTGGTGGAGGTATATATTTCCAAGCAGCAGCTTGCTCTTTCAGTGCTGCAGCATCAGCAACAACTTCCTTCTTTTCTTCCACCTTCTCAGCTTCACATTCAGCATGTTTTTCCTCCATTTGGATTGAAGAGTGCTCAACTTCATCCATTTTTGCAGGTGCTACCTCTTCAAGCACCTTTCCACTCTTCAATGTTATGGCCTTGCCTTGTTCTTCATCTTCACTTGGGTTCACCATGTCACTAGATATATCCTCTTTTGGCCAATTTCTCAACTCGATGGTCAGCTGCCCCATTTGTACCTCCAGATTGCGTAAAGTAGCAGCTTGGTTTTGAAGAATTGCCTCTTGGCTTTGTTCACTATCTTCAATTCGCACTAAATACTCTTTCAGCATCGCCTCAAGTGAGTTGTCTTGCTGCAGCTGCATGTGTTGTTGCTGTGTTTGTTGCTGATAAGGCATCTGTTCAAGCTGCAGATTATGATAACCAGGTAGGATGATATGGCTCTGCTGTTGCTGACTGAACCCTGCTGCAGCATGTGGCGCAGCCCAAGAGAAATTTGGGTGTTGCTGCCATCCCGGGTTGTATGTGGTTGAATATGGGTTATGTATGCTGCCCCATTTATGTCCCACATAATTAATCGAGTCAGGATTGAAATGGCAATCAGAATATAGATGTTCTCCCTCGCAATAAACACATTGCACAACCTGAGGTAGTTCCAGCATAGCACCAGAAATCATACCTATACAAAAACAACACATCACATATTACTTCTTTTTTTATATATAGATAAAATGCAATAAAATAAAATCAACAAACCAAGCGAATTGAATAGCAACAACTTAATCGCCTTCCCGACAATGGCGCCAAAAACTTGTTCGCGTGCGTGAAACACACTAGTGCAAGTGCACACTGTCACAAGTAATAATAAAACGGAGTATTCTCCGAGTATCGATCCACAGGGAAGGGGTAAGGTGCACAACCACTCAACTTGATTTAATTGATGGGGAAAAATGATTTGGTTTGTTTAATTAATCTAGGCATGAATTAATAAGAAAAATAAACAATAAACATAAAACAGGGGATGACCAAAAACAGGGGAAAAATAAGAAAATCAGATTTAACAAATTTCTGTTTAATCGATGAGAAAACAGCTTAGGCTATGGAATCACTTGCGACGAACATATATGCTACAGCAATTGCAACAGCACAGAGTAGTTGATGCCAAATTGTTATTCCCAACTAGATTTTCCAAAATAGATGAGATTGCCTTTCTTAATTTAATTTAACATATTCCTATGCCCAAATTCAAATTAAGTCAAGCACTATTCACAGCTCTCTTAGGCATTTAGACAAACACATTACCTACATATTCCTATGCAACATACCCCCAAACTTAAACTATTGTTCATCCTCGAACAATGAGGAAAACAAATGAAAGAAAAAGATAAACACGAGGGGTGCATTTATTAAAAAAAAATTGTTTCAGACACAAAAGGGGTTGTGATTCCCACACCAACAACTGCAACAATTATCAATTACATGCAATCAATCACAGTTTCAATCTCGACCTCTAGAAATCTGCTTCTCACAAGATAGTGTGTCACTCAAATTTCGCTCAAATTGTAAGAAAGACTAGTGTATACTCTCAAATTGTCAACTGTACAACTTTCCTACCATAGGCTTGCTCATTGTCTAAACTCTCTACTGACTTTGGGAATGCTAGAACAAAGATCACAAAGGTCTTTATTTTAGGTTCTAATGTAGGCACATTGGTGAAGGTATGGAATATTTGGCTAAGTGACTAAACATATTCATCCTTATAACTTCATTCACACAAACTATCTCCTCATCACATACCGCACTCGTTTATTGACTGACTAACTTGTATACTAATAACTCTCCCTTTTTTTTCTCATTAGGGCCCAACCTTCTTTTGATCACCAAATAAGAATTTCTTATCCTCTTACAAATATTGCCTCATAGACAAGACAAATATTACCCATCATTTTTTTTTAACCTCAACTTATAGACAAGAAGGAATCCAAGCTTTCACTCATAGACAAGAACAGAAAGACACAGACTCAAAGGCTAATCATGAACAATATAAATCAATCTACCCTTTATTTTACTCAAATCTTATAGACAAGATACTATTCACCTGTGTATAGCACTTCCTCATAGACAAGACAGAACTACAATGCTTTTCTTAACTCATAGACAAGAAAGAATAGTAACAGGCTTAAAGGGGCTTTACTAAGGATAAAATTGTATAAGGGACAGTGTTTGGGATAATTTGGCTAACAAAGATGGCCTAAAAGTGTCCATCACAAGGCTTTGGACTATGTACCACTATAAACTACTGCATTTTCACCACCTAACATCAACAGATACCCATATAACTCCATCCACACCTCCTATCATTCGGTTCAGAATAAAAAGGTTTATAGGCTCAACGGGTTTAGCAAATGATTATGTAGTGGGTTAGTGTCTATGTTTTAATGAGGCTTATGAAACGATGGCCTAAGATCATTTCTAAGTTCATGACATTCCTCTTGCAGTTTTGAGACAGAAACCAGAGCAAGTTCTAGAGATAAAGTGCACAGTGACATACTCTCAATCAAACGAACACATGCTCAAATTCTCACAGGCTAAGCATATCCTAGAGGCCAAAATCAATTCTATAAAAGTATGCACCTCATCAAGTCATATGCAAGTCATTAATACAGGTTTCACGAGAAAGAAACACTTGTCATCATTAACTTTGATCAATAATGCAAATAAAACTCATATGAAACATTCACTTCCCAGTACAATAAAATGATAGAGTTTCCCAAGTTACAGACCCACTAAAATAAAAGACAAACTAAAATATTACGGAATTTAAACGAATACATAACTGATGATTCAAGTTAATACAATTAGTGCAGGTCAAATATCAACTCAAAAAGTAAAGAAAAAAAGAAAAAGAAAAGGGTAAAAACACACATCGCCCGATCACATCCCCCTCCCCCAAACTTATTCGATACAAAGGAAGGAATAAGTTTGTGGGGAAAAAAGATCACGGAGATGTGTGTGAGACCTCAGACATCCTCACTGCGGTGGCGGCCATGAACTGCCGCATTTGCTCATCGGTCGCCGTTTTTTTGCAATTTTCAGTAAATCCCCGCATTTCTAACTATTTTCCTACACTCAACAAACTTAAACAAAATACATGAACGCTAGACATAATAAAGGACATAAGACTCCAAAATTAAACAACTGAAAGCAGTAAAAATTGGGTTGCCTCCCAACAAGCACTTTATTTAACGTCTGTAGCTAGACACAAAAGTAAAAAAAAAAAAATTATACAGGATAAAAAGTGCGTAAAATAAAGTCTAGATTAGTGGCGCAATATCAGAATTAGTGTCAATTATAAATCTATGCAATCCCCGGCAACGACGCCAAAAACTTGATAGCGTGTTTTTCAACACGCTATAGCTGCAAGTTTACAGATCACTGCAGAGGCAAGTAATAAATTATCGAACTCAAGGATTGCAGGCTCGAAATATAATCAAACACTAAAACGCAAATATCTTACTACTATCTAGACACATCGGTAAAATAGTTTGATTTATTTATACTAGGCAATAATTGAAAAGCAATTAATTAAAAAAAAACAATTAAAAGATTGAGTGTTGAAAATATGGAGAAAACAGGATTCCAGGGTAATCCACTTTGAAGAACAACCAAATAGTCATTTATATAATCCAATTCCAATTTAATTTCCAAAAATGTGAGTAATCTCAATTATGTTATCATGCGACCCTCTCGGACTCTCAACCATAACATGGAAATAAACGACCTAGTGACTCCTCTCGGATGCGCAAAAGGACTTCTACTCTTGATAAACCCTTAGATTTCAAAAACCCTTCAACAGCTAAAATTCCTCTCGGACAATTGACCTATCAAATTTAATTACTCTGCATCTTAATCAATAACCTAGACCTCTCGGTTCAAAAATTACCAATTCGAATTACAATCAATGGCCAATATCTCATAATTAAAGGAAAGCTCAGATATAATTAAAACAGTGATGGAAAGGGAAAATCAAATCATATAAACGACGAAATAATTATTCAACAAGTTTCAAAACCCTAGAATCCACAAAGGACTTAGCCAATCATACTAAGTTCCATAAAAATAGAGAAACGAAGATGCAAAAATATGGAAAACATGAAACCAAAAACCCGTGGTCTTCAACCCCAAGTCTTCAATTTTCGTTCTTCAGATTCTGCTCCGTTCTGGCTTTCTCCAACTCTAAAAACTCTAAAATAATCAGGAAGGGTCGTTTTTGAGTCTTGGAAGCCTCTATTTATACTTATCTTCTTTAAACCCAAAAAGATATGGGATTTGGATCAATATTCGCCCAAAAAATCACGATTGGCGACCCATAAGACGTCGATGGCGACCGCCGAGCGTGTGCCCGGGTCGCCATCCATGAACCGTGCGAAAATTCCTGAAAATTGCACGATCGGCGACCCATTTTGCATGATCGGCGACCGCCGTTTATGTATTTTGGGTCGCCGTTCATGTCACGAACCTTGCCCCTTTTGCGCAGTCTCACGATTTTGGCTATAACTTTCACTCCCAAACTCCGTTTGACCCGATTCCAGTTGCATTGGAAAGCTAACTCAAAAATCTATCTATTGCCATGCTCCATTAGCTCGAATTCCATCTGTGGAGAAATTAGTGACTGCTTCTTTGAACATAAACTGCTTTCGGTACGAGTTTCCACTGAATTTTGGCCTAAAACGTATTTAGGTTCGGTCTTTTCTCACTTCTTCCTTTTCCTGATGTAAACGAACATTGATTGGATTCCTAGTACTCAGTCATATCCTGTAAACGGATCAATTGTGCGTGAAACCTGCATAAACAACCCAAAACCAAACCAAACGTAATATTTTCTAAAAGAATATGAATACGGCACAAAAATATCACTTAATGATCTAATCCAAGGCAAATAGTTAGCAGATTCACATCAGAATAATGCACAAAATGAGTGTTTATCAAACATATAGTGTAGCAATTGAGGTTTCTACTCATAATCTCAATTTTCCCAAACCAAGATTAAGCATAAATCACAAACACAAGCTCCCACAAGGATTGTAATTAAAAGATTTAAACCTTCAAAAGCTCAACTCCATGCTATTAAAAATAGTGTCGCACAATGAAATCAAAACATGCAAGTTCATCCATAGCCCAAGCCAAGTGGGTTTAGCTCATATTTACAAAATGAAAGCTAGATTCATAGTTTGATAGATGGAATTCATACTTAAAAACAGAATTTAAAGATAAAGAAGTCAAGAAGAAGAATCCCCCTTCGATTAGCTTCAACGAGGAACGATTCCTCTATTCCAAGCTGGCCTCTCGTTGGCGGTTGAGCTGCAGCTTGTTGTTCTTCCTCTGTCTCAAACTCTTCCCGTTCCCAGTTGAGAAGCCTCCCCCAGCTCGATGTGTGGCGATGAAAAAGTGTGGGTGATGTGTTGTTCTTTCTCTCTCCAATTAGCTTTTATACCCCTTTCCAATTCTAGGTTTCCCCTTTTGGTAATATTCCCAAATTGTCCTTGGGGAAATTAGGTGAAATTCAGCTGTTTTCGCACTCCCACATCAGCAGAAATAACTTTTTTTTCACGTCACCCTGTACTTTGACTAATGTTGACTGGGCGTTAGTTCAGCTCAGCATGCTCCAACACTCGTTTCTTTGCTCCAGCAAAAACTTCAAAACATGGTAATTTCCTGCACGGCAATTCTCACTCCAAATCTTCCAAAAACATCGTTATTTACCTCAAAACACGAAATAAACATGAAAGGACTCGAACAACTAAATACAAGACCAAAACAACATTTATTTGGTTAAACATAGACGAAAGACTCTCTAAAACGAACTAAAATCAAGAGGATATAACTCTTTTTCAAGAGTTATCAATGGTACATTGGACTTAGTCCGCGCTGTACCTTATCCAGTCTGCAAATCCTGCATCGAGGGCAATATGTCAACTAGGCCTTTCAAGGCTAGTCAGTCTCGAGCAGAGGAAGTGTTGGAATTGATCCATTCTGACTTATGTGGACCGATGTCCACGCAGGCTCGTGGAGGGTACGAGTACTTCATCACTTTCATTGATGATTACTCAAGGTACGGATACGTTTACCTGCTTCGCTACAAGTCTGAATGCTTTGAGAAATTCAAAGAGTTCAAGGCTGAGGTAGAAAAGAAGGTCGGGAAAACTATCAAGTCACTGCGATCTGACCGCGGTGGCGAATACCTCGGTAACGAGTTCCTGCAGTATTTGTCAAAAAATGGGATTACATCCCAATGGACTGCACCGGGTACTCCCCAGCAAAACGGTGTAGCTGAAAGAAGCAATAAGACTCTTCTAGAGATGGTAAGATCAATGATGAGTTATGCAAACTTACCAATTTCATTTTGGGGCTACGCATTGGAAACAACAACTTACGTGCTAAATGTGGTGCCTTCTAAATCAGTTCCTAAGATGCCTTCTGAGCTCTTCCTTGGTCGCAAACCTAGTTTGTGCAAGTTTAGAGTATGGGGCTGTCCGACACACGTACTGTCGAAGGAACCTGATAAGTTAGAAAGCAGGTCAAAAGTAATGCTGTTCATAGTGTATCCCAGGAAAACGAAAGGTGGTTACTTTTACTGTCCTGAGAGTCAAAGAGTCGTTGTTAGCACCAATGCTAGATTCTTGGAGGACGAGTATGTGAGTAATCACAGGTCAAGGAGTGATATCGTTCTTCAAGAAATTGAGAACGAGAATGCAATTCCAAGGGAAGGGGAATGTGTAGATGTGGGTGCACCTGTGAGAGGTACAACACACAGACACGTTCTTCAGTGCAAGGTGCAGAACCACAAGTTACTGCACCTACTACTGACACGACACCGATACCTCGTCGTAGTGGGAGAGTTATTTTCCAGCCGGAAGGTACATGTTTGTGGGTGAGTCTTCGGACTTGAGCCCGGAAGACGGACATGAGGACTCTGACCCACTGACTTACGAAGAGGCAGTGCAGGACAAGGATGTTGCCAAATGGCGTGTCGCCATGGATTCTGAAATTGAATCCATAACTGCTATGGATGTATACCAAAAAACTGATTTGCCGGATGACTTTAGGGCCATAGGGTGCAAATGGGTATACAAGAGAAAGAAAGGGGCGGATGGAAAAGTTACGGCTTTTAAAGCCAGGCTGGTGACAAATGGTTATAGTCAGAAAGAGGGCATTGACTATGACGAAACCTTTTCACCCGTAGCCATGCTCAAATCCATCCGGATACTCCTTGCCATAGCTGCGCATATGGACCTCGAGATCTGGCAGATGGATGTCAAAACCGCTTTTCTAAACCGTTACCTTGAAGAAGGTAGGGACATCTATATGCAGCAACCCGAGGGTTACATACGCAAGGGCGAAGAACATCTTGTCTGGAAGCTTAAGAAGTCCTTGTATGGACTTAAGCAAGCTTCAAGGTTGTGGAACTTACGTTTCAACGATGTGATTAAATCCTATGGATTTGCACAGTTGAAAAATGAAAGCTGTGTTTACCGACTTTGTGTCAGTGGGAGCGTGGTTTTCCTGGCACTTTACGTTGATGACATACTCCTATTTGGAAACAACGAGAGAGTGATGTCTGAAATCAAGGCTTGGTTATCCGAACAGTTCCAAATGATGGATTTGGGAGAAGCTAGCTACATTCTTGGGCTTAAGGTCTTACGAGATCGTAAGAGAAAAATGTTGAGCTTATCCCAGGCATCCTATGTGGATACTGTGATTGCCCGGTTCAGCATGCAACTTTCGAAGAAAGGTTTGCTACCTTTCCATCATGGTGTTCGTCATTCTAGTGGGCAGTGTCCTCAGACACAGCGGGAGAAAGACGAGATGAGTCTTGTACCATACGCTTCAGCGGTGGGTAGTCTCATGTATGCGATGCTGTGTACCAGGCCTGATATTTGTTATGCCGTTGGCATGGTAGCAAGATATCAGTCTAACCCTGGACAGGCGCACTGGACTGCTGTAAAGCATATCCTCAAGTACTTGAAAAGAACTAGGAATTTCTGCCTAGTTTATCAAGGTGAGGATTTGTGCCCTGTGGGTTATACGGACTCGGATTTCTATGGGGACCAGGATGAGAAGAAATCGACATCGGGATATGTGTTTACCCTTGGAGGTGGAGCTATATCTTGGAGGAGCTCAAAGCAGAAATGCATTGCTGACTCCACCATGGAGGCGGAATAGGTCGCCGCCTCCGACGCCTCGAAAGAGGGGGTATGGCTCAGGAACTACCTTTTAGAGTTGAGTGTGATTCCAAGTTTGCCGAGGAGCATCACAATTTATTGTGATAACTCTGGTGCAGTGGCAAACTCAAAGGAACCGCGGTCTCACAGGGCAAGAAAACACATAGAGAGAAAGTACCATATCATACGAGAAATTGTATCGAGGGGTGATGTGCAAATTAAGAAGATTGACACTGCTGACAACCTTGCTGATCCATTTACAAAGAGCTAGCCGCAGAAAGTTTACGAAAGACATATTCGTGAGTTGGGTCTGAGGTGGATGCCGACCACTGATAGTGGTTAAAGAGATAGCAGGCTAGATAGACGCATTGTATACTCTGTAATAGCTTAGTTATGTTTTGAGTATAAGTGGGAGATTGATGAGTTTTGTATACTGAAAGCATTTATTATAATGAGTATACAACGGTTTATTTCTCCTATCTCTTAACAATCTTACATGTATGTAACAGTGGTATCCTCTTGTCTCACCGATAGGGAGGATCATACGGCGTATTGTAGATCGCAGAAGACAGTATGATCACTTGACCTAGTGAGACATAAACCTGATCACAGCCGAGATAACGTATGAGGATACATCTGTCCGGATGGCTGCGGCATTGTCGGAATAAGTAGTCTGTCTTGGTTACTTGACATGCTGGTACGCTGGGGTGGCGTATTGATGGACTGCAGTGAGATGTATTCGTCTGTCTGACATCAGCGAATACAAGATCTCGTTATATTGATTGAGTCCAAACCCTAACGAAGGTTCAGGGGTTTGCACGAGTTGTCTGTTGCTTTGACTTGCCATGGTGGAGAGCCTGAGTAACGTGCTCGTATATCCGCATCTTGGGTAACAGCAGTTCGTGTAGTACCGCCTGAGACTGGGTTTAGGTAACCATATCCGAGTAATAGGATGGGGACATTCCCTGAGGAGCTCAATAACATTCATCGTACCAAAGTCCTGCAGGCTGATTAAGTTCAGGCACGAGTGATAAGGATTGAGTGGTACTACTCAGGAATAATAAGATATTAATTAATTGTAGTTAGAGCTTGTCAGAAGCTCCAATTAATTAATGGATGTCCGGTAACCTTAAATATGGGGATTCTCAATTAATGCAGCCCGTTCTCATAACGTGGTAATAAAGGGGTAGATCAGTATTAATTCTGTGGTGAAAAAAATTTAATATTAATTAATTAATTATGTCCTGGGTTGTGGACATGAGAATTAATTAATTATAGACACACTTTATTATTTGCATTAGGTCCCAGGTCTGGCCCAAGGAAAGTGTGCTGAATTGAGCCCAGGAGCCCATTAGGGTTTGCAACCCTAGGTCTATAAATAGACAGCTCTCTCTCACAAGTTGTATCACAATTTAAAAACAGAAACCCTAGTGATAGAGAGAGTGTGGGCGCCGACTTCTAGAGAAGAGGAGGAGAATTTTCGAATTCTGGTCCTGCTCAAAATACAGATCTGTGGAGTCCTCACCAGTAGCAGATCTAAACGCACCGGGAAATAGATCTGAAGATCTAATCTGGAGAACAACTCCTAATTCTTTCTCTTTTGTCTTTTTCGATTATTATTGAATCTAGAAATTAGATTTCTATTTTCTTGTTCCCCAGATTTAATAATATCGTGTGGTTGGTTCTGGATCTGGGAATACAAACTCGAAAGATCATTTCTGAGACTATGGAATTAAGGTAAATAATTCTTTATCCACGCATTAAATTCAATAGGAGCATGCCTAGGGTTTATGAATGGATTATGAACAATAACCATAAACGGTCCGGCTTATTTTGGATTTGGTGATTTGGTTTACGGGAAATCCCTACAGAAATAACTGGCACTCTTTTCCCTCTACGAAAACCATATACACACAACTGTTGCCCTTCTAGGTCTTGCAAAATAACTTTTCTCTCCTCACATAATATAGTTGCACTGTTATTACTTAGCCAATCCATCCCTAAGATTATATCAACATCCTTCATTTCTAGTACATTCAAATCATCCAATATTACCTTATAGGTATTCAACATTATTTCCACATTGGAGCATACTTGAGTAGTAGTTATAATTTCTCCTGTAGGTATTACTACTTTCAAGCTTTTACCATCTTCTGAAACCTCAAGACTTAAAGCTTCTACGCATGCGTGAGAAATGAAAGAATGCGACGCACCAATATCAAATGAAACCATGATAGGTATATTATTAATAACTCCCATACCTTCTAGGTTTCCTTCATTTCTCTCCTGGTTTAGTGCGTAAGCTCTAGCCCCTTCTTGTGGTTGCTCCTGTGGGGGTTGCTGGCGGCCTACCCTTGGGTTTTGTGGAGGGTTCTGTCTATTTGGTGTGCCTCCCCTCGAGAACCTAGGTGCTCCAGGTTGGGGTTGAGGCTCCCAGAATTTCCCTCAGCTGATTATTAGGCCTTTGATAAGTTGGTCTATTCTCGGGTTCTTGTTGGCGATTAGGACATTGCCTAGCCATGTGTCCTTTTCCTCCACATTCAAAACATGTAAACTCTTGGATAGGACACGCTCTAGTGTGTCACCTCCCACACCTCCGACAATCTATAGGTGTCGGACCTCAATGTCCTCCCCTTCCCCCTCTAGGGGCAACTGGTGCGGGATACCTTCTTATTGGTGCTTCAAAATTTCTTCTTTGTACATTCGGATTACCTCTGAAATCTGGCCTCCTTTGACTGTTAGGCCCTCGGTAATCATTACGTGGATTATCTTGCCACTTCTTTTTCTGTGAACCCGATGGCTGACTAGATTCTACTGAAGCTGATATTGGTATCTTATCCTTTGTCAGAGCAGCTTCAACATCTAGAGCCATACTCATATATTCCTGATAACTCAACCCTTTATTAATTGATAGGTGAGCTCGAATATCTATTCTCAATCCCGTACAAAACTTCTTTGCTAGTTTTGCAGGAATATCCACCAGTTGTGTTGCATAATATGACAAATCACAAAATTTTCTATCATAATCACTTACCGTCATTTCCCCCTGCGTCAAAATATAAAATTCCATTTCTTTCTCCTGACGGTATTGCTTAGAAACATACTTTTCATATAGTACTTCCTTAAATTGCTCCCACGTAAAACTCTCATATTGTTCTGAAGTTAGAGTTTTAACGTAGGTCTCCCACCATCTATCAGCTCTGCCAACTAGCTGATATGTCATGCAGTTTATTTTGTCTACTTCACTGCATCGCATGTGTCTAAATATATTTTCCATCGCACGCACCCAACTTTTAGTTTCAAATGGGTCTCCCTCCCCATTAAATGTAGATGGGTGTTGTTTTCAGAATATCTCGATTACTTCGAAGGATTGGACTGGTGGTATAACTTCTCTTACTGGCTCTCTCAAGGGTCCTTGTACTGTCACGCTTCCTTATTCAGGAATTGCATTTTCAAGAGGTATGTCATAGATATATTCCGTTTCCAGTCCACGGACCGGTTCTATCTCATGAGGCTGGACTTGATGCTGTCCACGGCCTCTGCCTCTGCCACGCCCTCTACCTCGACCTCAACCATGCCCTCTTCCTTTTACTTCACCACTATTCGGCATTCTGTCCATCTATCATCCTACTCCTTTCCCCCTCTGATAAGCTCATTATTTTACTTGCTTATCTATATTATTTTCTACTATTTTATATAGTTTTATTGAGTTTATATATATATTATGTGCATGAGTCTATATTAGGTGGTATTATGCGCGTGTTGGTGTTTTTGCAGGTTTTAGGCCAAATCCAATGGAAATCCGTACCGAAAGCAGCAGATGTTGAAAGAACATGCACGAATTCTTCCAAAGTTGGAATCCGAGCTAATGGAGCACATGGATGGAAAGATCTTTGAGTTAGCTTTCCAACGCAACTGGAATCGGGTCAATCGGAGTTTGGAGGAGGAAGTTATGGCCAAAACCGTGAGACCGCGCAGGAGGGCGAAAAGCTGCGTCGACCAACGCCATTCAGAAGCGATCGACGAAGCTCAAGAAGGTCCGTCGATCGACGGGAATCAGACTCGGTCGACGTGAGGGTGTCTGCTGGCGTGGGAATTCGAGGAAAAACGAGATTTTTCATATCTTTAGCCCTAGATTCGATAGGATACACATCCACCTCTATAAATAGCCTACTAAACTCGATTTTTGATAATTCCTTATCATATTTTCGCTTTACAATTTGGTTTTGAGAGTTTGGAGACTTGGGAAACACGAAACCCTTTATTTTTCTTGTAAGTTCTTTATGTTTATGCAATTGAATATGTTTTATTTTGGATTTCTATCTGCGATGAGTGGCTAGAAACCCTAGCGGGTTCTAGGGTTTGAATATTATTATGGATGCATGTTAGGATTAATTAATTAGGTTCGTGATTTCTGTGTTTATTCTATAATTCTAGATTAATTCAAGGACCGAGAGGTGACGATTAATTTAGATGTTTAGCTATTGATAGAAGGACCGAGAGGTGAATATTAATAGTGGGAATAGGAATACATGATACGATCTACACTATCCAAACATATGTACTAGATGTAGGAATTGAACTGATTTGCTTATCGGATTGACTAGTTTGGTGTACTTTGAGACCGAGCGGAGATGAGTCACTAATTAGTAATCTAGGTTATATTTGCCAAACAAGGAAATATAGCATTGTTGCAGTATTCCAACTGTTAAATTAATTGATTCCTACATGTTATCCATAATAAGAGTTCTTCCCTAGAATCTGTGCTCCTTTAATTTGCTTTTCAAAACTCTTTAATTTTCAAGTATTGTTATCTTTATTTTCCAAACCAAAACCCTGATTTTGAATTCCTCAAACAATGAATTTTAGAACCATAGCTAGTACATAGGATAATTTCCCCATACAATTCCCCTGGATCGATAACCTTAGGGTTTACAAATTTATTTGCCGCTGTTATTATAATTAATCTGTTAGAAATAGCAGTGATCAAATTGGCGCCGTTGCCGGGGACTTGTTAGATTTTATCTTGTTACTAGTTCGTCCTGAAATTTGCTGGATTGAGTTTTAAATTTATCTGTACGTGTGCGTGTGTGAGTTATCAATTCTGTGTCTCGCGTCGATCGACGGATACCCTTCGTCGATCGACGAAGACCACACTTTTGCGTCGATCGACGTGAATTCACGTCGATCGACGCCGTGCTGATTCCACTTATTTCCTGTGCAGGTGCATGAACACGCGAGCCAAAGGAAAAACACTCGAAGCCTTTGTCCCAGAAATTGAAGCAACCTGCAGGAAAATCAAGAAGAAAGGAAAAGAAAAACAACGAGAGATGGCTGAAAATCCTGAAGCACCTCTGCAAAATATGACTCCCGAGGAGCAGAGGCAATTTGTTAATGAAGTGCAGCAGCTGAGAGTGCAACTTCAAGCAGCCCAGGCTGCTCAGGCAGAGCAAGCTGCAAGACTGGCAGAGTTGAATAATAGGCAGATTGTGGTTCCGCAAAGGTCCATCTTGGATCGATTTCTTCCACAGCAAGCGGAGGCCGGATTCAGAATTGGCATTGATGCCAACAATTTTGAGCTACGCACAAGCCTTATTCAGATGGTGCAGCAAAACCAGTTTGGGGGAAGAGCTGGAGAAGATCCATATACCCACCTCAACCAATTCATCGAGGTGTGTAACACTGTGAAGCAGAACGGAGTAACCCAAGACGTGATCCGGATGAGACTGTTCTCGTTCTCACTCAGAGACGAGGCACGATCTTGGTTTGCTGGACTGGATAAGAGTCAGATTGGGACATGGGAGGAGCTTCGAGCAGAGTTCCTTACCAACTACTTCCCACCGAGCCTGCTGCTGAAGAGAAAAGCTGCAATTACTACTTTCAAGCAGCTGTATGACGAGTCACTCTATGAGGCCTGGAAGAGGTACAAAGAGCTTCTACGACTCTGTCCTGGACATGGCATCGATCTGGAGATGCAAGTGTGTCATTTTTATGAGGGACTGAACCCTCACATGAAGGAGCTGGTTGATGCATCTGCCGGAGGAATACTGATGAAGAAGAGTGGTGCAGAAAGTATGAGACTGCTGGCTGATATGGCGCTGAATAGCCACCAATGGCCAACTGATAGGCAGCTACCAGTCAAAGCCGTAGAGACAAAGCCAGAATTCGATGTGGTCGCTGAGGTGAAAAAGCTCCGGGAGGAGATTGGAAAATTGGGCACAACACAAGCTGCATCTGTTGCAGAGCCAAGCATGGCCATAGTACCCGTGGAGGCTGACTACATCAACAGGGGTGCAAGCAATTCGTCTGGAACTGCCGGAACGGAGGTGAATTACATTGGCGGTGGTTATCACAATAACTACCGAGGCAATCAAGGGTATCAGTACAACCATGGGCGATCTCACCCTGGTTTTTCCTATGCTAACCCTTCTGCTGCAGAACAGCCTCCGCCTGGTTTTGATGCAGGTACTGGAGGAGAGATCGTTGAAAGAAAGAAATCTGTGCTAGAGGAGATGCTCGAGAAATTCATCAAGAGCTCGGATAACCGGTTTGGGAAAGTAGAAACCGAGGTGAATGGAATGTCCAACCACATGCAGCTGATGACGAAACATCTTCAGATGATGGACACTCAATTGAGCCAGATTGCCACCACACTCGGCAATCAACACAAGCCTGGACAGTTGCCAAGTATGATAGAGATGAACCCCGCAAAGGAAAAGCCAGTCAAAGCCATTACTCTGAGGTCTGGGACGAGCTACAAGGGTCCCGAGATGGCTACGGACGATTCTGGAGGCGAAAAGGAGCAAAACTGTGCGGGAGACGATTCCACGTTGATCGACGGACCTGCCTCGTCGATCGACGCGGAAGACAGAGGAATGTCGATCGACGCTAATCTGCCTCGATCGACGTCAAAGTCTGCTGGGACGAAGTTGAAACATTCTGAAGATCAGCTTCCTCCCTTACCTTTCCCACAGCGGTTCGCAAAGCAGAAAGAGGACGAGAAGTTCTCCAGATTTGTGGAGAACCTGAAGAAGGTCAGCATCAACATCCCGCTGATCGAAGCACTGAAGGAAATCCCGGGGTACATGAAATACCTCCGGAAACTGATGAGTGGAAAGAAGCAGTTCGTGGAGAATGAGACGGTGAAGATCCACGAGCAGTGCAGCCTGCTACTTCAAAAGCAGGTGCCCATCAAGAGAAGCGATCCTGGATGCTTCTCTATTCCGGTTGAGATTGGGGGACACACGTTCGAGAGAGTACTTTGCGATACTGGGGCCAGTATCAACCTGATGCCATATTCCATCTACAAACGTCTTAACATCGGAGAGATGAGGCCCACGACAATCACCCTGCAGATGGCGGATATAATTGTGTAAACAAGGCAAAAATATTCTAAGTCTTAAGTCACCAGCTGACCAGTTGTCAGCTGCGTACTTAGCAACCAGCACCAGCTGACCAGTTGCCAGTTGTCAGCTGTGAGCAAGTAGCGTGCAAAGAAACAATTAACTTTATTTCCGCTGCGTATCGTATTATACTCTGAAAAACCGGGACCAACAAGTGGTATCAGAACCAGGTTTGAGCAGAGAAGAACAGTACGGTGAAGGCTGAAGGCAAGTTTCTCCACGCAGTGTCTTTTGGCCTGCGCATCAGCCACATTCTGGAAGTGGAGATGGGAGACCGGATCGACCGAGGGGAGCAACTGGTCGGATCCAATTTTATCCCAGTCACCAAGGTAAAACTTCCTGGCCCCGACTACAAGAAGCCACGCCGGCTGAAGGGGAAGACGGCTGTGGACCCCGATGAGTCTGTTTCTGAAGAAGATGCAGAACAGACAGGGGAGGAAGTACCAACGGTGGCTCTCCCACTGCCAGCTGCGGCCAAGGATGAGCTGAAAAGGAAGCTAGAGGTTGAATCCTTATTCACCTCTATGGAAGAAGCAGTGGAGAAGGCAACTGGCATACATCCTCGGGCATTAGCACAAGTGCCAGCCCCCAGGCCCCCTTCAAGCAAGAAACCCAAGACCCACCAGCGCCAGCAGCCCCAGCCAGCTGCTGCCTATGACCCTAAGTCAGGGAAGGTCTCAATTCCAGTCAAGAAGTCCGTCTTGGGACTGACTGAGGAGGAGACCATCGAGAAGATAACCCGAAAGCGGAAGAGGGTCCAGACGAGAGCTCAGAAGCTGGTGGAGCAAGCCAAGAAGGAGCAACAAGCTTCCATCGTGAGGAAGAAGCAAGCTCAGGCAAGGCTGAAGGCCTTGGCCGACCAGGGAAAAAGAGAGGCTGAGCTGGCAGCCCGCGATGAAGCCTTTGCAAAGGTGCAGGCTGAGCATGAGGCCAGACGTCAGGCGCAACTGGCGGAGCAAGTGCACCAGGTGGCCAAAGGCAAATGGGAAGTTGCCCCAACTACAAGTGCAAGGCCACCAGCACCAGCTCCAGGCCAGATCTTATCAGAAGAATCATTTACGCGCCTGATGGTCATGGGTGCTGAGGAGGACGTACTATTTCTTGTAGATATGTACCAGCCTGAAGAGGATGTGCCTCAAGTCCCTTCACCCGCGCAAGGGGGTGGTGAAGGTGAATCTGAAGTCCCACTGGCCGCGCAAGGGGGTGCCAGTGGAGGAGTTAAGGAGCGGGCGACCTTCCCGGAAAAACTGGCGAGTTTCTCAGATGATGCAGAGAAGCCAAGGGCCGAGGAACCAGCTGCTTCAGCTGAGGAGGTGATACATCACTCCATGGTGCAGAGGATGGAGCCCAGGGATCTATTCCCTAATTTTGAAGACGTGGCTCGCCATCCTGCCAGTCGTCCACAAATCGCAGAAGCTTCATCTTCTGGGCGACCAGCAGCATCCTCGCCAGCGCCAGCACGTCATGTGCGCGCAGAAAGGAGGCCATACTTGCTCTGTATCCAAGAGCATCAGCTGATCGATGAAGACACCTTTCAATCGAGGGCGACAGGGGTACATCGGTGGGAGCACCGCGGGGCAATGGCGTTTCAAAATTCGCGAGTGCCTGAGCCATCAGCATTCAATATCATCCCCATCAGCGGACTCCCCCACCAGTCGGTATACGCTTCGAGGATCTTTGACTGGTGTCTGCCCCTGCAGCCGATGGAGTACTTCAATTCCACTCTCTATGAGTATGCTGAAAACATCACGGCGGAGGTGGAGAATGCTGTTGATAACGAAATGATAATCAGCTACCGAGGACTGTGGAGGGTGAATCCGGAACTATTTCTGGAGTTCCGGAGATGGAGGATTTTCGACTGGTGCCAGCGCCAGTTGACAGTGGAGAGGCGTGCCGTACTGTATGCCAGGCTCGGGCTTGGATACTGGAGATCTGAGGAGGCTTGGGCAAATACATTCATGGACTCTGATCCTGAAAGCCATCAGCAGCTGTCGAACAGGCGAATCGAGCGCCGTTTGAGGAAAATTGCTGAATTCAGACAGCTGACTGGGACTTCCGGCCTCCCTAGGCCAAAAATGGTTAAGCTACCATTCCTCCAGTTCCAGCCCACCAGCCGTGGATACCAGCTGATCTACGCGCTCCGCCGCTTGAAGGTCCTCACCGCTCTCCCCCGGATCCCTCCCTATTTTGCTGTTTTCTTTGACATGGCTGCCAGCGCTCTGCTGGTAGACCACATTGTGGAGGAGGATCCCTCCAGAGGTTGGTGGCTGACCACTGCCGTCCCATCTGTTCCTATGGTTATGGGAGATCTTGTCCCTTATCATGAGGACTGGCAGCTGGTGGATTTCACAGCCCCACCGACTTTTGAACAAGGCCCGCCAGCACCAGCCGAGGTGCGCGCGGAGGAGCCAGCAGCAACCGAGGTGCCCGCAGAGGAGCCCGCCCCAGCGCAGGTTTCAGCTGAATCTGAACCAGCAACGGCTCCTTCCGCACCTGATGTGCCTTCCTCTTCCATGGAAGTATCAGCGCAGCCAATCTCAGAAATTCATCCTCCTGCGCAACTTCTTGCCTATATCGACGCCAGGATGGATCAACGCTTCGCCACTTTCCAAGCCGATGTAGCGCAGCAAATGGAGTCCGTCACCGCCGGTGTTGCCACCTTTTTGGCGCGGATCCAAGAGGGGGAAAGTGCGCGAGCACTGGCTGAAGAGAACAGGGCCAGAATCGTTGAGGAGGAAAGACGCCTGGCAGCTGAAGAAAGGCGAATTGCTGCTGAAGAAAGGCGGAAGAGAGACCAAGAAATGGCCGAACTTACTGCGATCCTGAGGTCCATCACAAGTGCTCGGACTCAGACACCAGGATCATCTTCCAAGCCATAGTCTTGTCTCTTTATTCTTTTGTAAGTAAATCTGTTAGACTAGTCAGTTACCATTCATTGTACATGTAATTGCTATATCTCTAATGGAATGATTAACTGACAAGTTGATGACAATCTCTTATTGTCCAACAATTGTCTAAGTTTTTACTTACCAGCTGAATTTACACATCCAGTGTAATCAGCACCAGCACTCATCTTGCATGTTAAATTTATTTACATGCTTATTTGCTCTGATTTTAATTTCCATATTTTAACGAGCAATATCTTTCCTTGGTTGAGGGGGAAGATTTCTTTTAGTTAGAGCTGATGTTGAGGAAGTAATTTCATGGGTTTAGATCTGATAGGTTTCACTTGTAAAACCCTGAAATCCTTTGTAACTTTCCTCATCAGCTGAGTGCTCGCTGGTTAGGCTTTGATCGCACCAAAAAGGGGGAAATTGTTGGGAAATCTGCCTAAGGTTTCCTTTCCCAGTAGCCTACTTGTTTAGATTATAGTTTTGGTGGATCAAATCCTAAGTCCTACCAGCGTCAGTCGTCTCTACATAGCTCTAGTCTCAAATATAAAGTCCTGTTTAGGTCTTTTGAGTTGTAAGTCGCAGCTGATCAAGACTCATGCTGACACTGTTCACCAGCATGAGAAGCGCTTACCACTGGCTACTGTTCACCAGTTGGGAAAAGTTTCATCAGCAGGCGGCTGATAAAGACTCGTGCTGACACTGTTCACCAGCATGAGTAGCGCTTATGACTGGCTACTGTTCACCAGTTGGGAAGGGTTTCATCAGCAGGCGGCTGACAAACCTTACCAGGAGAATACATGTTCTTACACTATTCACCAGCGGTGATTTCACCAGTCATGGGAGATTCCGAGAAGAGTTAACATCCAGACTTTTGGTAGACTTTGATGATGCCAGGGCAAGTCACCAGCAGAGACTGCCAGCACGAGATCACCAGTATGATCTACCAGTCAGATGTTATCAGCAGAATTCCAGATTCTCTCTCCCAGCGTAGTAGAGACAAGAAGAAGATTCTCTGAGGAATCGACTGACAAAGGATGACTTTAAGGAAGGATAACTTAAAGTCTATCAGTCACAAGACGCCAGTCTTATTCCTCGGACTGACAGAGAGAGCCGTTCTGACACAAAGAGATCTGTGTCAGATAAAGCGGTCAAAGGTATGGTTCCTTCCGGAAAAACATACCTGCCGCCGTCAGAAGGACATCCGAGGTCTGACATCCTTCTGGATGTGTCCAAACGGCTAGAAAGTTTGAATCGGTTCCTGCGGCTATAAATACGTCGCAACCACCAACATTCAAAGCTCTCTCTCTGAATCTCGGTTGCTCGGTTGACACATTGAATATTCAGATATCTCTGCTCAACCACCGAAAGAACTGAAGTTATTGCAAGAGCGCATAAAGTACTTTCGAGGCCTTTCCTAAGGCTTTCCGTGTGTTGATTTATCAAACACGAGACTTCAAGCTTTCAGCTTGTAAGTTAAAGATCTCATTTGGTGTTCTTTCTCTTCGAGGAAGTTCACAGCAGCTCCTGTGCATTCTAGCACTTGAGTTATTACGGGCGAACCTTGCCGCAAAAGGAGTTACGTTCTTGGGAGAACTAAACACCCAAATCGCTGTGGAGGTTGAAGTGACGTGCTCGCACTCCATCAGCAGAAGAGAGCTGAAGAGGAAACCAGGACCGGGAGCGGTTGATCTAGTGAACTGGTGGACAAGGCATTCACCAGCTAGAGATAGATCGTAGGCAACCTGTAACCGATTGCTCATAGTGAAATTTCCAGTGCTTCGACTGGAGAGTGGACGTAGATCGATTGATCGAACCACTATAAAATCCTTTGTTATTTATCAGCTTTCGGCATTTCATTCATATTTTAAACCCAGCACTCAAGTGCTGGAGTATATTCTGAAACTGATATAATTGTGTAAACAAGGCAAAAATATTCTAAGTCTTAAGTCACCAGCTGACCAGTTGTCAGCTGCGTACTTAGCAACCAGCACCAGCTGACCAGTTGCCAGTTGTCAGCTGTGAGCAAGTAGCGTGCAAAGAAACAATTAACTTTATTTCCGCTGCGTATCGTATTATACTCTGAAAAACCGGGACCAACA
>JAPKLW010000048.1:178004-251503 GCA_026898455.1 Plectranthus barbatus
TATTTCCGCTGCGTATCGTATTATACTCTGAAAAACCGGGACCAACAGTGAGTGAGAGGGGGAGCAGCGAGCGCTACCAGCGAGAGCCGAGAGGAGGAGCGGGGGAGCAGCTGAGCAGAGGAGCAGGCGACCGGTGAGAGGGCGGCGAGGGGGGAGAACGGGCGCCGTTCTCACGGGTTTAGGGGAGAACGGGCGCCGGACGGTGAGAGGGCGGCGAGGGGGTCGGCTCCCGTAGGAGATTGAGTCGGCTGGGTAGGGATTAGAGTTCACGTGAGGAGATTGAGAATGAGAATTTAGGAATTAGGATATATTTTAATATTATATATATATATATATATATATTTAATTAAATGCTTATCGGTCGGTCGGTCGGTTTATCAGGTAAAATTTTTGAAACTGAAAACCGACCGATAGCTTATCGGTTTTTACAAATTTCAACCGAAAACCGAACCGAACCGACCGAATTTCATCGGTTCGGTCGGTTTTTGTCGGTTTTTTCGGTTTGGTTCGGTTTCTGCACACCCCTAACCACAATAGATAACCAAATGCATCTAACAAAATCCTCTTCTCAGACTTGCAAGAACCATCCTCATCAGAAAAGCCCAAAATCACCTGATAGAGATTCTTTATTCTTATCAAGAACCATCATCATCGGAGGTGCCTTATCAGAGATTCTTCATTTTTTAAGTAGATAATTGAATATGTTAGTTTAATAATGTTGGTTGAAATTTCAATTTTCATTTTTTGTTTTATAATTTTAAGTAATAGTATTCCAATTTCAAATTGAATGTTCATTTTGATTATTTTTTTTTAGTCTAAAATCGTCAGCCATTGTAATTTAACTCTTTTGTTGATTTCAAAATGAATTTGTATGAAATAATTGTAAATGTATATTTAGTATTATTAAGATTTCTGAAAAGTATTCAAATACGAGTCTGGCTCGAGCCTGAATAATAGAGCTCGAGGCTTAAGATATTGAGTCAAGCTCAAGTTCGATCTTAGCTCTACTTGGCTCACCCGACTCATAAAAACCCCTATCTGGAACTGTACAACATGAGTTACATATATATTGAGAGAGCAATGAGAGCATAGATAAAACTAGGAGTGTTTGTGATATAGTTGAAATCAAATTTATTTAAACAGTTATAAATTGATTTTCAAAGTGGTGATTTGAGAATTTTGAAACCGGTCAAAACCAATTTGGTTACGATTTGATAAATCAAACCGACCATATATGTATGTATATATATATATATATATATATAGAGTAGTGATCATATGAAAATAATTTTTAGTATGAGAAATGAGAATAAATCTCAGCCTTTGATTTTATGATTTCAACGCTCATGATCTATTTCACTCCGTGTGCAGTTTTCCTCGATTATCCTGCAGTTTTGCAAAATTAAGGTTATTTTTGTAATCTTCGCTTTTTTTAAAATCTGAAATAGTATCTCATTAGATTTTTTATTCTTTTCTTTGCACGATTTAATTTCTTCTTCCTTCTTCGTTCGATTTGATTTATATTTCTTCTGTCGATCAAATTTTTTTCTTTGTTTCTGGATTTTGCATTCATGTTCGGTCTTGACTTTGTTTATTTTGCATGAATATAGTTTTAAAAATTTTGTTTTATTCAGATCGACGTTCATTTTTACTATTATATTGTGCATCTTTAGTGTTAACTTTGTGCATTTTTGTATCTTACAAGTTCATTTATTCCAAAGTGTGTTGATGAGATGAAGCATTTAAAGGGCAGAGTTTTTAGAACTGTTGATGCTGGTATTGAGTTTTATAGAGACTACGCTCGTGTTGTTGCTTTGAAGAAGATGTTTAATTTTTTTTAATTCGTATTCATGTAAAAATGAAGTAAATCGGGCTTAAAATGCAGGTTGCTGTTTGTGTTTGAGTTTTTTTTTACAGTTTTAGCCTTTAAAGGCTAAAACTGCAGGATATTGGGGCAAAAATGCCGCGTTTTTCAATTTGCTGAGAATGAATCCTGTTCGTCGATTTGATGAGATGGACGCGCGAGATTTATTCTTATTTCACATAGTAACTCCTATTCTCACCTGATCACTACCCTATATATATATATTTATATATAGTTGTAATCATATGTGAACCATCTCCCAGATGAGATATAAGATTAAATACCAGTCCTTTATTTTCTAATTTTAATGGTCCAGATTACTTTGATGAATTACACTTTTTATTATTATTTTCCTTTTTTAATATGATTCAAGGGTGTTTTTAGAATTATTTTTTGGTAGTTTAAATTATTCCTCAATTATCTCCTAATATCACTCTTAGAATGATTTACCTTCCCCATATCACTCTTGAACGGGATGAGAAAATTGTACATGTTTCTCTTTCACGCCACATTCTCCCACATAATTTTTTATAATCACTTTCACTTTCATCTCTACAGTCTGCACATTCTCGATCTCTCCATATTCATTGAATAAGTTGCGCGCCCGGAGTCATGTCCAATTTTACGGTCAGTATTCATGACACACCCGAATTAGTGAAAGAATGAGTGCTATCGAATCTACAAATCAAGAATTCTTCCTGAAAAAGAAACTCATAGGCACGTCAATCTGCATGATTTTTTTTGCTGTGAATGCTTCTCTTCGTGATGCAATAGCAGATAGGTGTTGAGTTGTGTTGCAATTTAATTTTTTTTTGTTGGGGGATGGATCTCTATGTCTCCACCGCTGTGAAAATGAAATTATGGATGAAATTGAAGATCGCACCATCCAAGATTTATTATTTATAACGATAGTTAGACTATTTTATTATCTCTCTCCCTCCCCCATTTTTTTCCAGATCTCTTATATTTGTTGATTGAAATATATTAGTAATTTCTTGAAATTAAAAAATTTTCTGTTTCTTTCGCCATCTTTTTTTGAATTTGAATTATTGCAGATTTACACCTGTAAATGTGCAGTATAACGATATAATAGTTGCAGTACTCTGCTAATTCGAATTCACATAAAAAGTTTTTTTAATATTAATTATTTTTCAAAACTTTTTCTATTTTGAATTATTGCAGATTTTACGACTGTAAATGTGCAGTATAACGATATAATAGTTGCAGTACACTGCTAATTCGAAATCACATAAAGAGTTTTTCAATATTAATTATTTACAAAACTTTTCTATTTTGAATCATTGTAGATTTTACGTCTGTAAATGTGCAGTATAACAATATAATAGTTGCAGTACTCCACTAATTCGAATTTACATAAAGAGTTCTTTCTTTCTAATTTAAACGAAAATTATTAATGTGTAGAAATATGCATTTGTATGCCTGTATATTTGCATTTTTAATATAAATAGTTATAGGATTGTTCATGATTTTTATTGATAAATAAGTCGACTTTTTATTTATTAACTTTTTAAATTGCTTAAAACTTGAAATCATGAAAAAAAAAGAAAATTTATTTTGAGATGCGATAATTTAGAGATTCAGTTCCATAAAACTAGGAAGGAAGTTGAAGTTAATTTTAAAATATAGTATTTTAGGAATCAAATTCCATAAAATTAGGAAAAAAAAATCGTGCATATATAATTCTAGTCACAAAAAAGAAACCCACCAACTATTGCAACTTTTTCTTCAACAAAATGCAACTTTTGTCCTTAATTACTGTAACTTTTTTTATTACGGAATAATTAATGTGCTAGGTAGGTAAAAAATTTAAAAACTGTAAATCATTGACCGTCGTGTGAAGTGACACACAATTCTCACGTCAAATTATCAATCCGAGATCTTTTCTATTCGCTCTTGTGGAAACTATTTACTCGTAAGAAGATGCATCAATAGCTAGGCAATATAATAGTCGTTGATTTTCTTGATCTATCTAGCTATGAATTGCAAACTAAACTACAAATGCATACAATTTAACATTCAACAATTTGCTAAAATTACCAATCACTTACTTCTATCAAATGTTTGGGTAGATTAGAGTAACAAGTCCAACAATCTTAGAACGAAGTGAGTGTTTGTAAACTTCAATTGAGCCAAATTAAACTAAGCTATGTTGTAAAAAATTTTAATTCCTATAAAGTTGAGCAATCGACTCTATCCTAGTCAATCCCCTTTGTACCGGTGAATTGTCCGTTGATGAAATTAGAAATCTCAAACAGCTACGTTATCAATCCCTAACTCACTCCCAACCGACCGTCGATTATTGCCCTATAACCCTAGCTCCGTACATGGATTGGAACTAAAACTATATGATTATACACTTATCACGATGATTTCGTCCGCGTATTGGCTGCAACGTTCACATCAACTACCCACAGATTGGCTATTACCTACATCTAATAGGTATGAACAAGCTCAAGTGCAAATCAAGACTTCATAGGAAAGTAAACAAACATAGAAGATTCAATCCATCTCAATATCCATATTACAACACTCTCTTAGGAATTTAGCTCCTCATACCTTGAATTAGAAGCAATACAAGTTGAAAGATAAGAATTGACATTACAGAGCTTCAAGGTCAAAATTGATCTTCAACGATTGCCTTCGTTGAATCCAATCCACCTAATCTCTTTCTTCAAATGTCAACAAGATGATGGAATGTTCCTTGGTTCTCTTTGATTCAAGTGGGGAAAGAAGTGTAGAGATGAATCTAGTTGGAAGTTAGTGATGGTTATTCTTCAATTGGGCAAAAAGTCCTTCATTTAATTGATTTTCCCCCTTTTATAGATGAGCAAACAGGGCCTCGGATAGCCCGAGCCAACCAAGGCTCGCCCGAGCCATCCTGGGAAACACAGCAATCTGGGAAGCACATTTTGGCTCGGCCGAGCCAGAACCGCTCGACCGAGCCTGCTCTCTGCCAGCCAGGCTCGGTCGAGCCTGCACTGCTCGGCCGAGCGAGCCCTCTGCCCGGCTCAGCTCGATCAAGCCTGCTTCACTCGGCCGGGCGGGTCCTCCAAGCTTCCGAAACCCTCCTTTCGTTCCGCTCGGACGAGCCTAACCTCCTCGGACTCCAAACTCGGACGATTTTCCTCCAGAACTCCACCAATTATGCCATATTATGCTCAAAACACATCCTACAACATTTCAAACACAAAAACACGAAAACAAGACAAAAGAACAACGAAAGTATATGATATGAGGGTAAAATGGCCACAAACATGCACGCTCACACATCGAAAAATAGGTCATTTTACACACATATCATAATCCCCCAAACTTGAACCTTTGATTGTCCTCAATCAAAACAAAGTAAGGCAATCAATAAACCTCATCAAACAAACCTCATAGCTCATCATAATCATCTTGGCATGCTCTTATCGAACAATATTATCACCTAACTTTGTGACACGGTTAATGCTAACGACTCAAACCACTCATCAACATTGGATAAAGAAATGAAAGCACTCCCTTACGTGTTTAGGGTTTGATGAATTCACAAGATATCGAGCACAATTTCCATAGGCTTGAAACAATTCTCACCACTATACTACAATGAGTTGGCTCCTAAAATCAAAAAGGTCTTTGTTTTTGGTTATAACGTGGCTTACTAAAAGGTAGGTGGTTTTGGGCTAAAGTGACGAACTTCTCCAATTCCCAAAACCCCCCAAACTTATTTCCTTCAATCCACTTCCAATCTTGAGGCTTTTTCATCAAACAATTCTCATACATTTCTTTTTTTTTCTTTTCTTCCTTTTCTCATTCTCCTTTCCTAGCACCCTCATTTTTTCTTCTTCATGGTGCTTTTCATTTCTTTTCCTCCTTTCTTCTTCTTTTTTCTCTTTAAAGTACCCAAATTTTTGTTGGTACCCAAATTTTTGTTGGTACCTCTTTTCCTAGGATTCATATTAATCCTACAATCAATACTTTCATTGCCTCAACAATCGCAACTCAAAATACCAATTGATTCCTATCCCAACTCTCATCTCCGTATTCACCCTCATACGCTCATTCCCCCCAAATTTTTGTCCTAATATTTTCAAAGAAAATTCTCCATTCAAGCACAATCACGGGAAACAAGGGTATGAATGGTAAAATTATGATATCAACAACCTTATACTTCCAAAGTGAAAGGAGGAACTAAGAATCGATGGCCTAAGATCATTTTTTAGTTACCAAACTCATGCCCAATAGATAGAAACTATATTCAAGTTCTAGATCTTGTGCTCTCAAACTTGCCACTCACAATCAAAAAGTAGAATATGACAATATCAAGGCTCAAATACTCACGGCTTTTGTCAAGTCCTAAACATTAACCTCGCACAAAACTCGACAATTCAAAAGTTCAATTTAAGCATACCTTGACAACTAGATTATGCCCTATCATTGGTCGAAGCAATTTTTAGCCTTACAAAGTAAATCATGATTCCAATCTCCAATTCTCATTTAGGTTCATCATGCACACACGACAAGCACACAACAACCTAACTAACATTCTACATGCCAACACAATTCAATTTGAAACTAAATGGTAAGAAGAACAATAGAAAGCGTTACCCATCGGTAGACACGATCACCGCTCTTCATTCCTTATTTGCACCTACTAAACAACAATACACACCACCAAACAATTTGAGCATAATAAAACCAAATAAGTTCTCATGTCTACCATCCTACCACAAACCAATCTTTCACAAAATTAACACATTAATCCACTAGCACCACCATTCATTCCATACCATTATACATCCACATACCAAAACCAAATAAAAAGAATTAAACACATGCAAGCTCGCCATGATTCATCAAAACATTCCATAAAAACAAACCAATGAACATCCATCATCACAAAAGTATATCAATATTGAATTACAACCATATCGAAGATCAATATTATTTCAAATTCAAAACTAAATCTAAACTAGACTAAAGATAAGGATAGGGATAAGAGAAGTGAACCAAAAGAGGGCACCGGGATACCGACCACTCCCCCCAAACTTAGTCAAGTGAGACTAAGTTTGTAAAAAGGTACCCGGTGCACTCGTACTTCCTTTAGTCTGCTGGAGGCGGTTGGCGAGGACGACGAGCATATGGAATAGGTACACGGCGATGGAGCTCACGAACATCTCCCTGCAGGATCTCCACATTCCGGTCAATACCATCAAACCTCGATGCAATTGTGGCTTGATCCACCAAGTAACCCTCCCGGAAAGTAGCAAACTCATCATGTAAAGAATTCAACCTCATATCCAAACCCTGCAAAGAAGAAGACAAAGAATCAACTGTATCAGTAGTCCTAGTGAGCATCGTCATCATCTGCTGCTGCCATTTTGTGGCCGAAGATTGTCTGGGCTGTGGGGGAACTCGGGTGCTTGGACCGACATCCGGGAACTCACCTCGTGCTCTCAATTCGGCCAAAGAACTGAAAAATCCATCAGTCGAAAGAACTCCAACAAAAGATTGGTGATCATCGGAATCAAGTAACCAATTAGAGTGATCCCCCAAATCTTCGACAGTAGTCAACCCATCACAAGGGAGTTCCAACACCCTTTCCCCAAACTTATAATAATAACTACTACCCCGAGGACCAGGCACAAGAAATCTTCCAGCAAGCAAATAATGAGTGTCAAGATATACCGCAGGAGCAAAATTACCCGTTAACTCCACACCAATTTTCTCAAAAATGGGAGTCATCATGCCACAACTAAAGGTACGAGTTTCTGTACTAGCACCCAGACTCCATGCATCCATAAGCATAGCCCCCAAAGAGAAATGAATACCATTCATCAAAGCATACAACATAGACAATTTCGGCGTAATCACATTACTAGACTCATACTTCCCACAAACAGAACCACCAACAAATTTATGAATGTACCTAATCACTGGATTCCTAATTGCAGTAGCACGAAAATTCTTAATATTGAAATGATCCCCCGATGGAATACCCGAAATTTCCTCCCAAAAATCGCCTAATATCACATTCTCATGTACAAAAACAGACTCAGGATCACATCCAAAAATCTCATCAACTTGAGCACGTTGAAAGAAATACTCTTTACCTCAAATTTTGAACTTCATAGACAATGGGATTCCCCCTGCACCTTTGATGACAGTGATTGAGGCCAAAAACTCTCTTGACAGATCCATGTATCCGGGCCAATTCTCCTTGAGCAACTTCTTCCACCCAATTCCTTTGAGTAGACTCCAAACATCCTCCTTTAATTTCAGAGCATTCAATGTCTCCCGGCACAAATACTTGGTGCCAACAACTTGTCGCTTCATCAATTTCTTGTATTTAGCAAACTCCTCATCGTCAAATCCCTTTGGGCGTCCACTTGAAGAAGAACCCTCACTCCGTGTTCGTTTGCTAGCCATAATAGAAATTGAAAGGTGAGAAAAGAACAATTCAATGCACAAAAGTATAGGAGAAAATTTTAGAAGAGAAATTTCGACCGAGATGCAAATGGGTCGAGCAATTGCTAGACCGATCTTTTAAATTAGTGCGCGGCTCAGCCGAGCGCGAGATGGCTCGGCCGAGCAAGGTGTCTGTCTGCGCGGGGCTGCTGGCATGCTTGGGCTCGGTCGAGCCTGCCTCGCTCGACCGAGCGAGGCCCCTGTCCGAAACCTACGACCCAGCTCGGCCGAGCCTGCACCGCTCGGCCAAGCTACCCCTGCTTTCACCAATTTTTGCCATATTTCCAACATCTTCTCGATCATGTAGCCTTCCATCCTTTCCAAACCTTTAAACACACACTCTTCACACAAAATTGTAGCAACACAACAATTAAGAATCCTTCAAAACAACAAACATATTATTCCACAAAAATCATAAACCTAGCAATTATTCAACTATGCAAAAGAACAAAATTCAAGAGATTGGGTTGCCTCCCAACAAGCGCTTGTTTAACGTCGAAAGCTCGACGATCATACCTCATCTCAATCATGATCGAACGGTGTGGAACCGGAACTCATACCTTGGCATATCTCAACATAATCTTCGGGGAAACGAAGCTTCCTTCTAGCGCTCCTTGGTGGATCCATATCCACACGAGCTTTCTTGAGTCGAACTTGATCGAAAACTTCATCATCCCCCGGATCCTTGCATACTTCTTCTTCCTCATTCATACTCTTTAAGTTTGGTTCCAACACATCCTTCATTCTCTTTTTGTTTACAACCTTCTCAATTTCATCAACGTCAATGTTCTTCGGAGGTAATGAAAACACCACTTCCTTGCCACAACAACGGAACGTGAGTTCACCATGCTTCATATCGAAAAGAGCATCGGCAGTGTGCAAGAATGGTCTTCCAAGAATAAGTTGAATACCCCCTTTGTTCTTCATGTCTACAACAAGGAAATCCCCCGGGAAGGTAAACATCAATACCTCGACATGGACATCTTCAACTATCCCTTTTGGGCAAAATAAGCATGATTAGCCAATTGAAGCATTTGACTCGTTGGTTTTAAGTTTCCAACCTCCAATTCCTTAAACAAATCCTATGACATAATGTTTACACTTGCACCGGAATCACACAAGGCCTTCTCAATATGTTTCTCTCCAATCTTACATCCAACTACAAAACCTCCAGGATCTTCTTTCTTATTCGCAATGTTCTTCTCTTCAAACTCACTAATACCATCTTCAACTACTTCTTATTTACCAACAAGTTTGTCGAGCATAGATACTCTTTCTCTTTCTTCCGGTAGAGGCATCTCAATGTCTCCCTTTTTGACGTACTCAAAAAACTTAACCTCTCCCATGATCACATCTTCATTTGCTTCCACTTGCTTAACTTCAACTAACTTCCCTTCATCAACTTCTTCTTCCAACTCTCCTTTCACCTTGTCCATCTCCAACTTAGGAGTCATTACTTCCAAATTTTCCTCCATTCTATTTTCTCCTTCTACCATATTACAACCCTTCTTTTGCACCATTTCCGTATCACTCGGAAACTTTCCAGCTTGGTGCTTCCCACTTAGTTGATTTGCAATCGAGGAAATTTGAAGTTGGATTTCGGCAAACATGCCATCATACTTTTCAAATCTCTTGTCCAATTCCTCATTAGGATTTCTTCTTTGTTCTTGATTTGCATACCGACTATTTCCCCCAGCATATCCTTGGCTACTACTTCCCCCTTCAATTTGTAATGGAGGATTGAGAGCGTTGTTTGGATTAACATAGGAAAATTTGGATGAAAACGGTTGGAAGGATGAAAGTACATATTCCCCTGTGGATTGTATTGGGGACGAGCATTGAACCCCAATCTTTGATTAAAAAAATTCAAACTCTCCGGATGCAACTCTTCATGCGCAACTCTTAAATGTGGGGATATACCGAGCCCATGCAACCCGTACCTCAAAACGTGGTAGCAAATAGGTAGGACAATATTGATTCTCTGGTGGAATGAATCAATATTAATTAATTAATTATATTCTGGGTTGAATATGGGAATTAATTAATTGATAGGCCTTATTTGCTATTTGCATTTTGGTCCCTGGTCTGGCCCATGAAACTCAAGCCCAATAGGAGTCCAGTAATTTCCTATAAATAGGCCTCAGTTCCTCAGATCTCAACACACCACAAGATCATAAGTTGCACACAGCAAACCAGGTTTTGGGAGCTGTGGTGATCGACTAAGATCTGAGAACGAGGAGGAAATTCTGCTTCTCAACCGGGCAAGGGATCTGATAGAGAATCTTCACCGAATTTTTAGATCGACTTGGGATACAGATCAGAAGATCAAATCAGGAGGATTTTTCTTCTTCTTCTCTCTCTCCTCTTTATTTTCGAAAATAATTTTATTATTTTCATAGATTTATTTCCTCAATCTGTTAGGAAATTAAATCTTTGTGCGTGGGAAAGATCAAAGGGCATCTCCGCGCACGCGTTCTTTAGAGTCCATCGATCCAGGTATTCCGCATAAACCTTCTTATGCATAATAATATAGGAGCATGCTAGGATTCTTCATAGGCATAGCAATTTATTTTGATATTCCAATTAACGATCCTTGGCAAACGGACTTCGTGATTCATTTCACGAATCCCTTCAATTGGTATCAGAGCCAGGTTAATTAATTGGCTCTATCGGAAAAATAATATTGCCTATGATCATGCATGATTATTATTATTGATTGCATGCAATGGATGATTTTTGGATTGATTGTATGTTTTTCGTCCTCGTGGTTCTCGGGTTAATCCGCCCTTTTATATGGATTCGTTTTTCACCCACGAGATAAATCCGTGGTTAGATTTAGAATTTTTAGATTGTAATTAGGATTATTCAATGTAATCTTTTATTTAAAAAATTAAATCTGTAAAACGGAAAATGAAGAACGTGAAGAACACGAAGAACGAAGACCACGAAGAACGAAGGGCCGCACGACGCGTGACAGCACCGGCACGGCGCGAACGCCATGCACGGCGGTCAGACGCGGCGGGGCACGGCAGCAGGTGGTGCGGCCAGCCATGGCGGCGCCGCAGATGCGCGCACGTACGCAGGCGGAACGGCTGCGCGGCCCAGGCTGGCCAGGGCTGGTGCGGCAGCTCTGGGCAAGGCCGACGGCACGAGGGAGGCTGGGGAAGATGGCCGGGACGGAGGCGCGCGGCCAGGGCGCGCAGGCGCGCGCGCAACGGCGGTGCATCTCCCCCCCTCGGTCGACGTCGGCAGGCGGAGTAGGTGGTGGCGGCGGTGGCTCGGGTGGCCGGCGACGCGGGCTGGGGCGGCGACGGGCTGGGCGTGTGACCGGAATGCGGAAAAAACCCTAGGGTTTTTCGTGTGGTTCGCGTGAGCCCGATTCCGTCCTTGCACGATTCCGGCAAGTCACGGAGGCCAACGGTGGAGAAGAAGAGTGAACGGCGGTTCGGGCGATAGTCGGGGCAAGCCGGGGCGGTGGCATGCGAAACGGGCAACGGCCGGAGGAGGCGGATCGCGGGCTACAACCATTCACGTACGTGCATGGCTGTTGCGCGAATCCAAGATCCCTCACGGCGGCGGCGAGTCGCCGACAGCGGTGGTTCGCCGTTGGTGGCTCGTCGGGCTAAGTTCTCGTGGACTATTGGGCTTGCAATGTGTGCTTAGGTCCGCGATTTGGTTAACTGGCCCAGTTGTCCGATTTTCCGATAAATCAAATCTTGGAGACCCAAATTCGGAAAATAAATTCAGATCTCAGTCCAAGTAGTGGGAGCCCAGTCGAAGATCTGTATTTTAATTCCAACTTGTAATAGTTAGAATTAAATTTTATTTCGTATCATGGGGCCACGAGGACATTTTTTTTTGCTTTATTATTTGTCTTCGCATGATATACGTGTTTAAATTAATTGCGCAGTATACAAGCATGTTGTAGATAATAGGAGCACGTTTACTGCTTTTATTTACAGCTTTAAAGCATGCTATGTGATTTATTTTATGTAATTAATTATAACTATAAATTCGGGGTTCATGCCGAGCATGATAGAATTTTAGCATTGTTATAATTATGGCTACATAAAATAATCTGTGCAATTGAACCTTATGAACTAAAATTACTAAGCTCATAATTTAATAAGACCTCCACAAAGCGATCCTTTATTGGAAGTGGATAATTTATTAGGTAAACGTCTACATGTGTAGCTTACTTAATTTATTATTCATAAGTTCTAATAGATAGGATTTCTTAAAACAAACATTTATTTCATGTGAGAAGTGGGAGTTCATGCGTAAACGTCTACATGTGTAGCTTGCGTATTGAATTTTCATAAGTTCTCTAGGGATTGAATTAAATGAGACAACCTTATTATAGGGATCGGGTGTGTTCTAATAGATCCTTATATGGGAGGGTTGGCTTTGGTGGTAAGCTAGCTTAGATGTTATCCAGAGTATAACTCATTTGTGATGTCCCTGCTCAGTAGGATAATATGGTCTTAAGTTAGTCTCCAATTATTAATTCCATTTGTCTAAGGAACCCGGGCATGGATTGGAATTAAAGGACTGGAATTGAAAGATGCAGTCTGGTTAAGTGTTTTGTTGTAAACGTCCACATGTGTGGCTTGCAATAGTAATACTTAGGCAAATTGGAGGCAACATTAATATTGCTTTATCATAAGGTTTCAATATTTAATTGTTTCAATAGTTTGCGACTATGTTTTATTTTCTGTTTCATAATTTATTGTTTTCAGACATGTCTTTACCGATTGTAAACCTCTTAGCACTAAACCCTTTAACCGGTCCCAATTTTCCTGAATGGAAGTTTTGCTTCATGGAAATACTCTGTACTGCAAAACATGCCTATGTACTTTACTTGGACCCACTATCTCCTCAGTATTGGAACTGTACTAGTTATGAGCGAGTGTTCTATGACAGATGGGTAGCTTCTGATGAGTTTGCCCGCAGACTCATCACGAAGAGTCTGTCTAGAGAATTGAAGCTCAAGTACAAGAAGTACCGGACTGCTGTTGAGATATGGAGGGACCTTGTGAATGTATATGGGAAGGTGAGACGAACTATCAGTTATGATCTTGTGAAGGACCTGATTTGCAAGAAAATAACTGAGGGGAGTTCGTTAGTTCTGCACTTCATCAATATCTGAGAATCATGAGAAAGTACAGAAAAAGAGGTGGACAAATTAATAAGCGGGCAGAAATAAACATTGTCCTGCACTCTCTATCTGATTCTTATAGTGATTTCATCAAATCTCTCGGTGCCAGGTGCGAGTTTCCTCTTCATGAGTTACTCAGGGCCCTGTTGCGAGAGAAATCTGACATGATGGCATTTGAGTTTGCTCCAACTTTGTCAGCTCTTGACAAGGCAGTTGCTGAAGCAAAAGAAATGCTTAAGAAGTTGGATGAAATAGATGAGGCAGAAATTATCACCAGGCCATGCAAACGCAAGCGAAGTGAAGTAAATTGTCTAGTGCATAGCACGGGTAGACAAGGTACGTCATGTGCATTTATAACGAAAACATGTTTAGCATCAGTTTCTACCCATTCTTGGGTAGTGGATACTGGAGCTACGGATCATGTTTGTTATACTTTGCAGGGGTTCAGGCCGACAAGGCAGCTGATACATGACGAGATTACCATCTCAATGGGCAGCGGAGAGCGAGTCTCAGCAGTAGCCATTGGAGATTTTACTTTATGCTTTGAAAACAATGTTTTGATTTTGAGAGATGTTTTATATGTGCCGGTTTTTCGGCGGAACTTAATTTCAGTTTCCAAGTTATTTTGTGATGGATATTCAGTTATTTTTGATAGTGGAGTTTCTATCATTGGTAATAACGGTGTTATCTGTCATGGCAAACTGATTGACTCTCTCTATATCATTGATTGTATGCATAAATCTTCCGTGAATGTTGCAAACTCATCCAATAATAATAATCATTTAAAGAGAAAGTTTTCTTCCGATGAGGATCAAACATATCTCTGGCACTTGAGACTAGGTCACATCAATCTAAAGAGGATCAAGAGATTAGCATGCGATGGGCTCTTGGATTCTTTCCAAGTGGTACCGCATCAAATCTGTGAGTCCTGTATAGAAGGAAAGATGACGACCAGGCTTTTTAAGACAAGTCAGTCTCGAGCAGAGAATGTGTTGGAATTGATCCACTCTGACTTATGTGGACCAATGTCCACGCAAGCTCGTGGAGGTTATGAGTATTTCGCCACATTCATTGACGATTACTCAAGATTCGGATATGTCTATTTGCTTCGCCATAAGTCTGAATGCTTTGAGAAATTCAAAGAGTTTAGGACTGAGGTAGAAAAGAAGCTTGGTAAGACTATCAAGACACTACGATCAGATCGTGGTGGAGAATACTTCAGTAACGAGTTCTTGCAGTACTTGTCAGATAACGGGATTACATCCCAGTGGACTGCACCAGGAACCCCTCAACAAAATGGTGTAGCGGAAAGAAGAAATAGAACTCTCTTGGAAATGGTCAGGTCGATGATGAGTTATGCAAGCTTGCCGATTTCGTTTTGGGGATATGCCTTGGAGACAGCGGCCTATTTGCTTAACTTGGTACCTTCTAAATCAGTTCCTAAAACACCTCTGGAACTCTGGTATTGGCGAAAGCCAAGTTTGAACAGAGTGAGGGTTTGGGGTTGTTCGGCATATGTGCTGACAAAGGAACCTGATAATTTAGAAAGTAGGTGTAAGCTGATGTTGTTTGTAGGATATCCCAGGCAAAGGAAAGGTGGTAACTTCTATTGTCCTGAGAATCAGAAAGTCGTTGTCAGTACCAACGCGAGATTCTTGGAGGATGAATATGTAAGAAACCACAGATCCAAGAGTGAAATTGTCCTCCACGAGCTTGAGGACAAAGAAGCAATTCCATCAGGAAAGCCCAGTGTAATGGTAGATCCACCTACAACAGGTGAGGCTATACCAACACTGCCACTAATGCAAGGTATGGGACCAACGCGTACTGTGCCAACTACTGACACGGTTCAAATGCCTCGTCGCAGTGGGAGGGTTGTCCACCAACTCGAAAGGTACATGTTCGTGGGAGAGTCTTCTGACTTGATCCCGAAAAGCGGACTGGATGATACCGATCCCTGGACATATGACGAGGCGGTATCTAATAAGGATGCAGACAAATGGCTGATCGCCATGGATTCTGAAATAGAATCCATTACGGCTATGGATGTATACCAGAAAACTAATTTGCCAGATGGCTGTTGAGCCATAGGGTGCAAATGGGTATACAAAAGAAAGAAAGGAGCGAATGGTGAAATTACAGCTTTCAAAGCAAGGCTGGTGGCGAAGGGTTATAGTCAGAAAGAAGGTGTAGACTATGACGAGACCTTCTCACCGGTAACCATGCTTAAGTCCATTTGTATACTCCTAGCCATAGCAGCGCATAAGGACCTAGAAATCTGGCAGATGGATGTCAAAACTGCGTTTCTAAACGGGTACCTTGAAGAAGGTAGGGACGTCTATATGCAACAGCCAGAAGGTTATGTGCTGAAGGGCGAAGAACATTTGGTCTGGAAGCTAAGGAAGTCGCTGTATGGACTTAAACAAGCTTCACAATCATGGAATCTGCGTTTTGATGAAGTGATTAAATCCTATGGATTTTCACAATGCTCAAACGAGAGTTGCGTGTACCGTCTATGTGTCAGCGGAAGCGTGGTGTTCCTTGCACTTTATGTAGATGATATTCTCCTATTTGGCGATAATGTGGAAGTATTGTCGGGCATAAAGGGGTGGTTAACCGAGCAGTTTCATATGAAGGACCTTGGGGAGGCAGGATACATCATAGAGGTAAAAGTATTGCAGGAGTGCAATAAAAGGATGCTGACCTTGTCTCAAGGATCATATGTGGATACTGTGATTGCCCGTTTCAGCATGCAAACTGCCAAGAAAGGTCTGTTACCCTTCAGACATGGCATATATCTTTCCAAGGATCAGTGTCCGGTGACACAAAGGGAGAAAGATGAAATGAGGAACGTGCCGTATGCATCGGCCGTGGGGAGCCTCATGTATGCAATGCTATGTACGAGGCCAGATATCTGCTTTGCTGTAGGCATGGTAGCGAGATACCAGTCTAACCCTGGACAGGCGCATTGGACCGCGGTAAAGCACATACTCAAATACCTGAAAAGGACTAGAGACTACTGTCTCGTCTATCAGTGTGAGGAGTTGTGCCCTGTGGGTTATACTGATTCGGATTTCCAGGCAGACCGAGACAAAAAGAAGTCCACCTCTGGCTATGTGTTTACATTGGGAGGTGGGGCCATATCATGGAGGAGTGCAAAGCAGAAGTGCATTGCGGACTCCACCATGGAAGCAGAGTATGTGGCAGCTTCTGAAGCTTCGAAAGAAGCGGTATGGTTTCAAAACTTCCTTCTGGAGTTGGACGTGATTCCTAAGCTGCCCAAGTCAATCACGATATACTGTGATAATTCGGGGGCTGTGGCTGATTCAAAGGAACCACGAACTCACTGAGCAACAAAACACATTGAAAGGAAGTACCATATTATACGAGAAATCGTAGCAAGGGGTGATGTGCTAGTAGAGAAGATTGATACAAGAAATAATCTAGCGGATCCATTCACAAAGGCTCTGCCTCAGAAGGTCTACGAAATGCATGTACGTAACCTTGGGCTGAGGGCAAAACTATCCACGTGGAATGTTTGATGTAATAGCTTGATTAGTTTAGACGCGTTATACTCTGGAAAGCACCTGTATAATGCTTTGAGTATAAGTGGGAGGCTGATGGATTTATATACTGAAAGCATTATGATTGGTATATTATGTACAATGTCGATTGGTTAATATACTGGGAATCATAAATGTTGTATGTTCATCTCCTGTCTGAATTAACAAACATGTGTCGCAAACGCAATTATCCTCTTATCTCGTCGATAGGAAGATCATACGGTGTGTAGAAGATCATGGAAGATCGTATGGATCGTTTGACCTAGCGAGATATAAATAGTTATCATAGCTGAGACAGTTCCAGGATAAACTGTCGGTGTAGGCTGCAGTATACGCAGTAATAAGCATCTTATCTTGGATGGCTTGGTATGCTGGTGTGGGGCACACATTGATAAGGACCTAAGTCGAGATCGATTCTTTTATCTGACATTAAAAGAATCTAGATCTCTATGGCTTGACGAGATCCTAAGCCTAAATGAAGGTACAGAAGTATATGCAGATTGTGTATTACTTTGAGTTGCAGTGAAAGACTCTAGTTGAGCTTGTATATCTGTATCTTGGGTAATAGCAGTTTGTGTATGACTGTCTGGTACTGGAACTAGGTAACCACATCCAGTATGGGATGGTGACATTCCCTGAACAGCTCAAAAGGTTCGTTATGCTAAGTCCTGCAGGCTGATTAAGTTCAAGCATAAGTGAAAAGGTTTGAGTGGATTGATTCAGGAATATAAGATGTTAATTAATTAAATAGCTTGTCAGAGCTTAAATTAATTAACGAATGTCTGTAACCTTAAATGTGGGGATATACCGAGCCCATGCAACCCGTACCTCAAAACGTGGTAGCAAATAGGTAGGACAATATTGATTCTCTGGTGGAATGAATCAATATTAATTAATTAATTATATTCTGGGTTGAAAATGGGAATTAATTAATTGATAGGCCTTATTTGCTATTTGCATTTTGGTCCTTGGTCTGGCCCATGAAACTCAGGCCCAATAGGAGTCCAGTAATTTCCTATAAATAGGCCTCAGTTCCTCAGATTTCAACACACCACAAGATCATAAGTTGCACACAGCAAACCAGGTTTTGGGAGCTGTGGTGATCGACTAAGATCTGAGAACGAGGAGTAAATTCTGCTTCTCAACCGGGCAAGGGATCTGATAGAGAATCTTCACCGGATTTTCAGATCGAGTTGGGATACAGATCAGAAGATCAAATCAGGAGGATTTTTCTTCTTCTCTCTCTCCTCTTTATTTTCGAAAATAATTTTATTATTTTCGTAGATTTATTTCCTCAATCTGTTAGGAAATTAAATCTTTGTGCGTGGGAAAGATCAAAGGGCATCTCCGCGCATGCGTTCTTCAGAGTCCATCAATCCAGGTATTGCGCATAAACCTTCTTATGCATAATAATATAGGAGCATGCTAGGATTCTTCATAGGCATAACAATTTATTTTGATATTCCAATTAACGATCCTTGGCAAACGGACTTCGTGATTCTAGTTCATGAATCCCTTCATAAAGTTGAGCAACCGACTCTATCCTAGTCAGTCCCCTTTGTACCGGTGAATTGTCCGTTGATGAAATTAGAAATCTCAAACAGCTACGTTATCAATCCCTAACTCACTCCCAACCGACCGTAGATTATTGCCCTATAATCCTAGCTCCACACATGGATTGGAACTAAAACTATATGGTTATGCACTTATAACGACGATTCCATCCGCGTATTGGCTGCAACGTTCACATCAACTACCCATTGATTAGCTATTACCTACATCTAATAGGTATGAACAAGCTCAAGTGCAAATCAAGACTTCATAGGAAAGTAAACAAACATAGAAGATTCAATCCATCTCAATATCCATATTACAACATCACTTAGGAATTTAGCTCCTCATACCTTGAATTAGAAGCAATACAAGTTGAAAGATAAGAATTGACATTACAAAGCTTCAAGGTCAAAATTGATCTTCTACGATTGCCTTCGTTGAATCCAATCCACCTAATCTCTTTCTTCAAATGTCACCAAGATGATGGAATGTTCCTTAGTTCTCTTTGATTCAAGTGGGGAAAGAAGTGTAGAGATGAATCTAGTTGGAAGTTAGTGACGGTTATTCTTCAATTGGGAAAAAGTCCTTCATTTAATTGATTTTCCCCCTTTTATAGATGAGCAAACAGGACCTCGGATCGCCCGAGCCATCCTGGGAACCACAGCAATCTGGGAAGCACGTTTTGGCTCGGCCGAGCCAGAACCGCTCGACCGAGCCTGCTCTCTGCCAGCCAGGCTCGGTCGAGCCTACACTGCTCAGCCGAGCGAGCCCTCTGCTCGGCTCAGCTCGACCGAGCCTGCTGCGCTCGGCCAGGCGGGTCCTCCAAACTTCCGAAACCCTCCTTTCGTTCCGCTCGGACGAGCCTAACCTCCTCGGACTCCAAACTCGGACGATTTTCCTCCAGAACTCCATCAATTATGCCATATTATGCTCAAAACACATCCTACAATATTCCAAACACAAAAACACGAAATCAAGACAAAAGAACAACGAAAATATATGATATGAGGGTCAAAAGGCCACAAACATGCACGCTCACTCATCGAAAAATAGGTCATTTTACACACATATCAATCATGCAACCACATCCCATTAAATTCGGTAAGAAAATATGTGGGAAGATTTAATTTAATGTATAAAGACATTAATATCCTTATATGCAAATTTTTAACTCTTTTGCTGCACCGAATTTTTTTAAAAAAAAGAAATGATCTTGTGCGTTCATACAATTAATCAATGATCCAGATTTGGTCTTATTTCACATCTAAAAGGTGGTTGCCACTATAATGCACCCCTACACACACACACACACACACACACACACACACACACATATATATATATATATATATATATATATATAAAAAGAATAAGTTTTATAGCCACTTTCCAATGATTGGAAAGAATATTTGATTCTTAAAATGTTTTGACATTAATTGTTTTTGGATTTATTATACACCTACCCCACTTCCTCTCTCTCTCTCTCTCTCTGCTGATTCACCGCACTACCACCGTCCCAGCCATTATCGCCGATTACAAGCTCAAAACCACCGGATTTAGCACACCCAATCGTAAAAAAATCTACTTTCAATCTCCCTGATATCTGAGGAACAGCCCAAAGCGAACTAGGTACCATTTTCCCCTCATTTTATCGATTTTTGACTGTTTTTTTTAAGTTTTTACACTTCCATTATTATGTGATTTTAGTTGATTATATGTGTTGATATATGTTTTTAAGTTGATTATAGTTGATTATTAGTGTATATAAATTGATTGTATGCTTTAATTCCATCAATTTCATGTGTTCACTGTCGATTTTATGTTGTTCATCGTCTTTTTTTGTTGAAGCTGGGTAAATAGTGAACCCTCGACCGGCGGTGAGATCTCGATTTATGCATGTCAAGATCTTGATTTACTATGTTGAGATCTCGATTTGCCTTCGAGGCCTCGATATCGATAGAGTTTTGGTCAATATACAAGATCTCCACTTCCATCTCGAAGTTCAAGTTGAGATCTCGATTTTCTTAATTTCTGATTTTAATTTGTTTATTCTCTTTTTGTTTAAATCTTTATTTTCTTTATTGCAGAAATGGGAGTGGATCAAGCCTAGTTTGCAGGGGAAAGTCCTGTGGTTAATGAATTGTTTCGACCGGGACACTCTTAAGGATATCTGGATCAAATTGATGAGTTTTGGAGATGAAGCTTTTCAATTATTTAGGAATGAATCATTTGGTCATTTTCTCTCTTTCCGGTGGAAGAAGAGAACGATATGTGCTACTTAGGCTCTGATCACGCACGAGATTGATGTGGACATAGCTGAGCTATGGTTTCGTGTTAGTGAAACTAATATTCAATTTGGTGCTGATAAGTTATGTTTGATGATCGGGCTGCAGCTCGGTAGTTCAGGCTTTGACCCTACTGAGGCGCATCTGGTGCCGAAAGATGCCTGCTTGTATCACTATAAGTCCTTGCCTTTTGTAGATTAACTACACCATGATTTTATGGATACAGACCTTAGGCCGAGCAATTTACACGATGATTACATGAAGATCGTTGAGTTTTTTTTACCGCATGCTGGAATGCTTGGATGGAAAGCAACATGTAGACTATTAAGTTTATTCGTTGGTGGAGAAAGTTGGGGAGTGGAGGGCATTCCCTTGGGGCTCGTGGTCCTTCAGTATCTTGCTGCATTAGATGCCTGTCATGATGACATCTTCACAGACTGAGAAGCTGAACTTAGTGCATATATACAAGGCCCTATTTGGGTGCTGGAGGTAATTGTTTATAATTTTCATTTTAATTTCTTTTTTTTAAATTTATAAAACACTAGAATTGTTAATTATTTACATTATTTCGCAGGCATGGTTGTACGAGGTGATCCCTGATCTGACAATCTTGAAGGGATTTGGCGGCCGTAAATTGAATCACTCAAATTCGTGTAAGCGCAGATCCTTTAAATGGATATCAAAATAAATCACTATGTCTATGATTTAATCCTAGCATGTGATAAGTGCATTATTTCTTTCACTTATCCATGGATTTTTAGGTTGTTTTATTGCATTCGTACCTTATTTTGGTTTATTCTCGTGCATCGTACTGGTTTTATGCTTCGTGTTGTGGTTATGCTGAAAAATGCAGGTTTCAGGGCAAGAATTCAACTAAGTATGGAATTGGAGGTTTTGGCCATGTCTTCGGTGACGGTCGACATGCTAGACGAGCGAGATTGGGTCGAGGTGCCAGCATATCGGGCGACAGGTGACCCCCGTGTCGATCGACACCTTGCATGTCGATCGACACAGCGTGCAGAGGGAAGGCTTGACAGAAGTGAAGTGTCGGGCGAAGCTTGAGGCGTGTGTCAATTGACACACCTGTGTGACGATCGACACACACGTTATTTTTGGCAGAAATTCCATATTTGGGCCCAGTTTCAGATTTAACCTTGTGCACTTAGTATAAATACCATGTTATTTTTGAATTTTAGGACGCATGCTGTTTTTGAGATTCAAACTTAGGTTTTCGATCGTTCTGTTTATTTTTCTATTTTGTATTGGAGAATTGGAACGAAACTTTCGAAGACTGGATTCCTTTCAACTTCAGACTATGTTTATGATTGATGATTTCAGGTTTTATCTTTTCATCTGCTTAATTATTCTGGATATGAGTAGGTAATTACGTTATCAGATTCTAGGGTTTTAGGGAATATCTTGGATTCATGTTTAGGCTATTGAATCATTTAAATTAATTTTCTAGGTTTATCAATTCCTATGCGCTTTCTATATCTGAGTTAGTTGGCCACTAATTTGGATTTCATAGTTAATCGATTTGAGACTTGGAAGTAAAAATGATTAATGAATTTTGAGAATTGATAATATGGTTTTTAATTTTGTCTAAAAAGAATGATTTGAACCGTAGGATAAAATCTGATGTTTCGGGGAGTTGTTGATTATTCTAGAGACCGAGAGGATATAGATAATTAACATTCATCTTTATAAACTGCCAAATACAGAGTTTTTATCACTGCTATGATATTCCACCTTAATTTATGTTCACATCAATCGATTCAATTCCCTTACTTGTCTTCCAAGATATGTCGACTGATAGCCGCGCTGTCGATCGACAAACGTGTTGTTTTGGAATTTTTTTATCTTTATTGCGTGTTTTTCTCCTATCTTTGTGATTCACGCCCTTCCTTGTTCGTTTTCAGGTAGTGTATGAACACGAGAAGGAGTGGAAAAGAGTTGATTGCAATCGATCCAGAGATTGAAGCTACGTGCCGAAGGAACAACCAAAATAGAAGTCGCAAGGAAGGAGCTTCAAGCAGTAAGACGATCAATATGGCTGAAGAGAATCCACAGAATATACCTGAACTCACCCCAGAGCAGACAACTGAGCTCCTGAGAGAGATGCACACTACTCAGGAGCGCATGAGGATACTTGAGCTTGAGAGAGCTAACAACAACAACAATAGAAACCCTCGGGATAACCAACCGCCTGAAGATCACTCAGATGATGAAGAGGAAGAAGCTAACCTTCGATTTGATGCAGATGAGGATGAAGATGCTATCCAGAAGAGATACAGATCGAAGTTCCAGGAGAATTATTTCAGCATTGGCATCCATGCAAATAACTTTGAGCTGAAGACTGGGTTGGTGCAGATGGTTCAGCAGAACCAATATGGGGGCCGAGCTACTGAGGACCCCTACTCCCATCTTGACAAATTCATCATGCTCTGCAACACTGTCAAAATCAATTGAGTCAGCAAGAGTGCCATGCGGATGAGGCTTTTTGCCTTTTCTCTGCGAGACAAGGCCCTATCATGGTTTTCTGCTCTGGATAAAACCAATATCAGCACTTGGACGGAATTGAGGAATGCATTCTTGATAAATTTCTTCCCCCCAAGTGTCATCAGGCAAAGGAAGAAGGATATTAACAGGTTTTCTCAGAGGCCTGACGAGAACTTTCATGAGGCTTAGGAGAGGTACAAAGAGTAGCTGAGAGTGTGCCCTATCCTTGGTAGATCAAGCTGAAACCTTCTACGAGGGTCTAAATGAAAACACTGTTAAGCTTGTGGACTCCACCTTGGGGGATTCTATCATGACTAAAGGTCCCAAGAGAGCCATGGATTTCTTTCAGAAGATAGAAAATAACAGTCAAAGATGGTCCAACATTCGCAAGGAACTAGTCAAAGCTGTGGAAAAAGTAGCAGACGGAAGTAGATCTGTTGGGCGAAATCAAGAAGCTGAGAGAAGATTTCGCCAAGATGGAAGCTGGACGAACCATTGCTGCTGATGATCCAGCCCCATCATCTTCTTGTGATGGAGATACTGCAGATGTCAATTTTGTTCAACGAGGCGGCTTTCAGAACAATTACCGAGGAGAATATCAGTAGAACCGTCAAAATTACAATCAGACTTACAATCCCAGCAATGCAATAAACCACCCTAGTTTCTCGTATTCCAATCCGAACGCAGCTGAGCAACCACCTCCTGGTTTCAATGTTCAGAATGGAGCCATAGTAGAGCCAAAGAAGCTGAGCCTCAAGGAGATCCTCGCCCAGTTCATTCAGAAATCTAATCAAAGAGTTGGCAGAGTGGAACAAGATGTGCAAGGAATCAACACCAAGGTGGACCGGGTAGAAAAACATGTCCAGATGATTGAGACCCAGGTTAGCCAGATTGCCACCTCCCTTGGAGCTCAACATAAGCAAGGGCAGTTACCGAGCAACACTCAGGTGAACCAAAAAAATCAGAAAAATCAGGTCAATGCCATCAATTTGAGGGGTGGTAAGTCTTACATAGGACCCGAGATGAAGGGAGCTGAATCTGAGGCTGAAGGAGGTAGTGACAAGGAGGAAGATCTTGCAGCTGATACCTCTATATCGGTCGACACCCAGGGTGTCGACCAACACGGAGGCACAACACCGCAAGACACACAGGCGCCTGTGTCGACCGACACGCCTGTGTGTCGACCGACACAGCCGTCAACCTTAGCTTCTAAACTTCCCTCGATGCCCTATCCACAGAGATTTGCGAAGAAGAAGATGAACGAGAGATATGCACGCTTTCTGGAGAACATGAAGAGGGTGCACATCAATATCCCTCTTGTAGAGGCCTTGCAGGAGATGCCGGGATATATTAAGTTCTTGAAAGACATGGTTTCTCAGAAGAAACCACTGCTGGAGCACGAGATGGTGAACCTGTTCGAGGAGTGCACTGCCATCATTTAGAAGAAGATGCCTCTGAAGAGAGAAGATCCAGGGTCATTTACCATCTCTTTTGGCATTGGTGGCGAGACATTTGGCAAGGTACTCTGCTATTCTGGAGCGAGTATCAATCTCATGCCGCTATCGATTTTCAAAAGATTGGAGATTGGGGATATCAAGCCGACCACCATCACCCTTCAGATGGCTGACAGATCAATCTCCTATCCAAGGGGGATCGTTGAAGATGTCCTGGTAAAGGTAAAGGATTTTATTTTACCCGCTGATTTTGTTGTGCTAGATATGGAGGAGGACCACAACATCCCACTCATTCTGGGGAGACCGTTCCTGAGGACTGGAGGAGCCCTGATCGACATTCGAGATAGGAAGCTGACGCTCCAAGTCAACGATGAGTCCGTGACCTTCTCAATTTACAAGTCTCTGCTTAAACATGACGATGGCAGCTATTAGGAAGAATGTCATATGATTGACAGTTTTGAATCGGTGATTTCTTCTCCCTTAGTTTCTGTTAATTCTAATCCTGATTATTTAGAAAAGTGTCTTCACCACTCCTTGTTTTCTTCTTCAGAGTTGGATGGAGCCTGCGATGAGATTTTGGACTTCATTCTGGAGCTAGATTCGAAGGAAGAGCTTCCCAGAGCCAAAAGAAAACAAAAGGGAGATTCTACCAAGCAAATATGAGGACAAGGGGAGAAAAATCTGAGCAGAGACCTTTGTGTCACCCGACTCTGTCTCGACGTTGACCGCGCAGAAAAATCCTGCGTGTCGATCGACACCTCAGCTGTTGATAGACACGGAGGTCGACATGGCCGCCATCTCGGTCGACACACCCTCCAAACAAAGACACAGAAAGATTGCGTCTGTATCGGTCGACACTTCCATTGTGTCGGTCAACACGCAGGTCATAGAGGCTCCAATTCGAGCTGAACCACCTGTTTTGGAGCTAAAACCTCTCCCAACTCATCTTAGGTATGCTTTCTTGGGTCCTGACGATACTTACACTGTCATTATCTCTTCTTTTCTTTCTTCTACAGAGTTAGAGAAACTACTTAGAGTGTTGATGGACCACAAGTCGGCTATTGGGTGGACATTGGCGGACATCAGGGGATTAGTTCGTCCATCTGCCAGCACAGGATTATTTTAGAAGAGGACGCCAAACCAAAGAGACAAGCACAAAGAATGCTCAACCAACAATGCAAGAGGTCATGAAGAAGGAAGTATTGAAGCTTCTGGACAACGAAATGATCTACCCCATCTCCGGTAGTCAGTGGGTGAGCCCGACACAAGTTGTCGCTAAGAAAGGGGGGATGCAGATCGTGAAGAACGATGATGACGAGGAGGTGGCGACGAGACCCATCACAGGATGGCTGTTCTGCATAGACTACCGAGCTCTGAATGCCGCCACATGCAAGGATCACTTCCCTCTGCCCTTCATTGATCAGATGCTTGACAGATTATCAGGTTACCCTTTTTACTGCTTTCTTGACGGTTAGTTTGGTTATAACCAAATTGCAGTGGCTCCCGAAGACCAACACAAGAATGTCTTCACTTGCCCGTACGGAGTTTTTGCCTACCGCAGGATGCCCTTCGGTTTGTGTAATGCATCTGCTACTTTTCAGAGGTGTATGATGTCCATTTTTCATGATTTTATTGAACATATTATGGAAGTCTTTATGGATGATTTCTCTGTGTTTGGCAGTTCTTTTGATGTATGTTTGCAGAACTTGGCTACCGTGATGGAAAGGTGCGCCGAGACCAACTTGTGCCTGAACTGGGAAAAGTGCCACTTCATGGCGAAGGAGGGAATTGTATTAGGACACTGGGTGTCCTCTGAAGGTTTGGAGGTAGATAAGGCCAAGATCTCAGCAATCGAGAAGATGCCGCCACCATCGAATGCGAAAGGAGTTCGGAGCTTCCTTGGCCATGTCGGGTTCCATCGGAGATTCATTCAAGGCTTTTCTAAGATTTCCAGACCTCTCTGTAACCTTCTTGAAAAAGATGTTTCTTTTGTCTTTGATTCAGATTGTCTGAAGGCTTTTGAGCAGCTGAAGAAGGCGCTGGTGACTGCCCCTGTCCTTACCTCTCCGGATTGGAATGAGCCCTTTGTGCTCATGTGTGACGCCAGTGATTATGCGGTTGGGGTGGTTTTAGAACAGCTGAAGGGGAAGCTTTTCCACGTCATTCACAACGCCACCAAGACCATGAACCCTGCTTAATGTAACTACACTACCACAGAGAAGGAAATGTTGGCGGTGGTGTATGCGTTCAACTAATTTTGCGCTTATTTAATAGGGTCGAAGATCATTGTTTATACTGACCACGCAGCCATCAGGTTTTTGTTTGCTAAGCAGGATGCAAAGCCCAGATTGATAAGATGGATCTTGTTACTTCAGGAGTTCGACCTGGAAATCAAAGATAGGAAGGGCTGTGAGAATGTGATTGTTGATCACCTTTCTAGGTTGGAGTATCAGGTTGAGGGGGATGATCAGAAGTTGAGGATTCAGGAGAACTTTCCGGATGAGCAAGTCTATGCATGCAAGGATAGGGACCACAAGGAGTACTACGCCAAAAAAACCCCATGGTTCGCCGACTACGCCAATTTCTTAGTGAGTGGAGTGCTGCCTTTGGAGTCCACCCCACAGGAAAGGAAGAGATTTCTTAAGGAAGTGCGGTTCTATTATTGGGAGGATCCATATCTGTGGCGCCGATGTGCCGACTCTATTATCCGCCAGTGTGTCCCTCAGACCGAGTTCTTCCATATCATTGAGGCATGCCATGCCTCCTCTAGTGGTGGACACTTTGCAGCAAACCGAACCACCTTCAAGGTTCTTTCAATTGGCTTTTATTGGCCAACGATCCATGGGGATTGCAAAGCTTTCGTTTCAAAGTGTGATAGATGTCAAAGGATGGGCAACATATCGAAGAAGGACGAGATGCCCACTACCCCAGTGATCGAGGTGGAGATCTTTGATGTGTGAGGGATCGACTTCATGGGACCCTTTCCACCCTCAGGAGGCTACACATACATCCTTCTTGTTGTCGACTACGTCTCCAGATGGGTGGAAGCCATTCCTACCACCACGAACGATTCCAAGGTCGTGGTGAACTTCCTTTAGAAATATATGGTCACTCGCTATGGTACTCCGCGAGATCTGGTAAGCGATGGGGGCTCTCATTTCTGTAATCGTACTCTAACTGCCTTGCTTGCTAGATATGGTGTCAAACACAGGGTTAACACGCCGTACCACCCTCAAGGGAATGGTCTTGCAGAATTGTCCAATCGAGAGATCAAAGTGATCGTAGAGAAGACGGTTAACATGAAGAAAGATTGGGCATTCAAGCTCGATGACGCACTGTGGGCTTACCGAACTGCATTTAAAACCCCAATTGGTATGTCTCCATTTCAATTGGTTTTTGATAAAACTTGTCATCTTCCTGTAGAACTTGAGCACAAGGCGTGGAAAGCCATGAAAGAACTGAACCTCAACTGGAGAGCCGCTGCTGAGAATTGAGCCATGCACCTGAATGAGATGGATGAGTTCCGAGAAGAGGCATACGAGAACTCCATGATCTACAAGCTCCGCGCAAAGAGGTTTCATGACCAAGGCCTTAAAAGGCGACAATTCTATACGGGGGATAGAGTGTTACTTTTCAACTCTCGACTCCGCTTCATGCCCGGGAAGCTTCAGTCCAAGTGGACAGGACCATATATTGTGGTCAATATTCTCAACAACGGAGTTTTGGAACTCGCTGGCAGGATGGTACAATTTTCAGAGTTAAAGGGCATAGAGTGAAGCGTTACTGCAGCCCGCTTCAAATTGGAGCTGCAGAAGTGCACTACCTTAACCGTCCTTGATCTGAGGTTTCGTTGAGCTAACGACGTTAAACTAAGTACTTGTTGGGAGGTAACCCAACTATTTATAGCTTTATTTCTGTGTTGGAGTCAATTTTCGAGTTTAGTAGTCAGTTAGAGTCAATCCATGCCTTAGAAAAAAATTTCAGAGTTAAAAATTGATTTTTCGCAGTGTCTTCTGTATCGGTCGACAGCCTGGCTGTCAACCAACACGCATTCATTCCATGCCTTAGAAAACTTTTTCGAGTCTTAAAATTTGATCTTTTGCATTGTCGTCTGTAACGATCGACACACAGTGTGTTGATTGACACACGGGTCGACCCGTTACTCTCTTCTCTATTTATTTCATATTTTGCATTATAATAATAATAATAAATTACCTCGGTGTCGATCAACACAGAGGTAACGCGGGCAGCAGCATTTTAAAACTTAAAACCCTCAAATTTTCTTCACTTTGGACAAACTCACGAATGCCCAACCTCGGCCCTGCCCCCTCTCGAACCCCCCTACATCTTTTATCGATTCCACTTGAGGTAAGCTTCCGTCTACTCTCTCCTTTCGATTCATTCTCTTCTTTACTCTTGTTTTCATGTGATTTTGTTACTTTGAGCCCTAATTGCTATGTACTTCATGTCTGCGCTTACTTGTCGATTTTGTTGCTTGACTGGAGTTGAATTGGGTCGATATTGATTGTGAGTGAGTCGATTTAAGTTCCTCTACGCTTTGTTGAACGATTTGTGGGATATTGTGGATTTTAATTTGAAATTGTGCATTCCCCTTTACTGTCAATTGGTTTTACCTATTCAAATTTGTCATTGTTATTATTTGTGCTCTGAATTCTTGTTTTCTACTGGGGATATGTTTGAATTTCATGACTGGGTTGCCAATTTCATTTGGGTATGAATTTTTGGGGTTGAATTGTCTTGGACAGGTCCTAGTACCACTTGGAGAAAATTGCTTACTTTTGATTTTCTTGAACTTACATTGGTTTATCTTGGGATTTTACATCTACTAGGTACCATGGCTTCTGATGAGGAATATGTCCCCAGTGAGGAGGAACAGTTTGATAATGAGGAATCCGAGGAAGAACCTGAGTTAGAGGATGAGGATGATACCACTCCAATGCCAGAGGAACTCCCTAACTGGGTGCCTACCTTTGAGGACCACGAGCACACAGCTCGATACCGACGACTCTGGACGTTCACTTCTTTCCCTACACGATATCCAGATGTGGGATGCATGACTGACTTGGGTTTTGGGGATGACGTTCTGACATTATTTGGGAGATGTGGATGGGGTCATTTTGTCCTAGAGCAGTGGCCCACTATCAAGCCCCTCTTCCTTGAGTTCTTTTCCTCTCTCCGAATCATAGAACCCACCTGCCCGCGCTGCAAGGAACCGAATGGGATTTAATTTCAGCTACGCGGGAGACAGCACAGGTTGTCCTAAACTCGGTTGGACAGGATCATTGGTTGTGAGCCAGGGGGCTCCTACTTTCTGCCTCGGGAGTTTCTGATTGCTTCCTTCTCGACGAGCATCGTAGCTGAGGTAGTCCCGAGCCGCTATTCACCGGGTAACATGAAAGCTTCTTCCATTGATAATCCTATTTTGCGATATATTCAGAAGTGTTTGGGGACCTCCGTCTTTGGGAGGAATGAGTGCAGCAAGACCCGCACTAGTGAGCTTTTTGCCATATGGGCAATGCTCGCGAGCCACCATGTTAGTTTGACTGCTTATGTGATGGAGAAGTAGAAGCGCCAGGTCTCGACCACTCTTGGGGAGTTCTTTTGCGGTACTTTTGTCGCACCGATTGCACGCTACGTGGGGATTCTGGTGCACCGTCACACCCCTGTTCAGTGCTACCAGACTCAGACGTTCCCTAGATTGATACAGTACAAGATGTTGGTTATGCATTAGGGGGAGTACTACTTGCGCCTATCCAATGGCGACCACTTTTTACTTCCAGCCCCTGAGCTCACACATGTCACGAATCTCCAGTTCTGTGACAACTGGTTCATGCACATGCCTACTCACATGGCCTGCATCACCGGTGCTCCCACGAGCCGCATAGCACACCGGCAGGGGATTCGGCCGGACCAGCGCCTGTGGACTCCCGCGGAGGAGGCTGCTGTGAGAGCAGAGGAGGAGGCTGCGAGACAGGCAGAGCGGCGCACTGAGACACCGCCGGCCGATGAGGATCAGCATATGGAGGATGCGCCACCTTCCCGTGACGTGACTCAGTCCGGTCAGGGGGGATTCAGAGGCTCTTCGTCCCACTATGGAGGGCCATCTTCTTCTGGTGCCCCCGACTGGGGGGCATTCCAGGGATTCATGCAGCAGAAGGCCACGGCGTTAGCTAGACAGGAGGAGCAGCTATGCCTGCACGACACTCTCCAGAGCATGCCACCGTGATTAGGCATCTATCCTAGCGGATGGAGGAGTTGTTCTCATGGATTGACCCGGTCCTTCGATACGCTCAGCGATCACAGTGAGGTTAGCACGACGAGCGCCGAGATTGAGGTATCGATTCATTTTCCAGGAGCTGACGTTCAAACTTATTCTCTACTTTGTAGTGAATAAGTTTGGGGGATGATGACTCGTGGGGATGGAATCAGTTATCATTTATTTTTCTGTAGTTTCCTTCAGTATTTACTTATGATATAGTTATTTCCCTTTGGTTGACAGTTTTAGATGTGGAATTTGAGTTTGAAATTATGTTTAGGTTCAAAATTTGAATTGTTTAACTGTTGCATGAAACTATGTACTGGTCCTTCCCCATTTGCGAACTTTTGATTGATAATTGATTGATACGAGAATTGAGATGATTAAGAATGCATGATGAGTAGCCAATGATAGAAGAATACCGCATGATAAGTGACTCTTTGAATTTTGATTTTGTGTGATTTATCTGATTGGGATCTGATGACTGTTAGGGAAGAAAAATTTGACCCAAGTGAGATTTTGTGCCTACTTTTTCCTTCATGTGCGACTAAGTTTGCATTTGAATTCTAGAATTTGGCTTATTTCTCTCTTGAGGTTGTATGGAGGTAAGCTTGGTGAAAATGATCTTAGGCACTTCTTTCTTAACCCTATTCCTAAACACTAACCCTACACATGACCACTTGTAACCACTTTGAGCCTGAATTGTTCGTTTCTTGATATAGTAGTGTTCTAGTGAGTGATTGTGTATTGAAGATCATGTGGAGATAAAAGGAGGGGTGAATTGAGTTGAACAGTTTGTTGAAAAAAAAAAGAGAAAAAAGAGAGAAGGAGAGAGAGAGAAAAAAACACACCCTCTATGACTTATGGGTTTAGTTGGATTGGAAATAAAAGAAGTGAAAGGGTTTTGTTGACTGAATGAGTTTACTTGGTGAACATGTAAAAATGAGTGAAAGAAAGAAATTGTTGAGAATAAGCATTGTGATGTGGTGAGTTTGAATTGGGAGGGTGTGAAAATCAAAAGTGTGGTTAGTCACTCAGCCTAAAACATCCTACCTTCTAGGCAACCCCCGTTAAAACCAAATTAAAGACCTTTTTGATTCACCAAGTCATTTACTTTCTAAGCAGTGGAGAGACAAGAAATTTGCCAAACTTATGGTTAAGGAAACTGTATTACTTTGATTTGAGTGTCTACACATGATTTTAATACTTAAGTGATGAGTGATTGTGAAAATTTCTTTCGATCTGTGAGGTTCTTCCCGACACAGCAGATGATATTGATTGGATTTTGAATGCATTATCATTTGGATGAGAGTCTTCTTGGATTGTGATGAATCTTGTGAGGCCTTGCACATCTCTGTTTGCATGAATTTGAATTTTTTTTGGTGTTTCGATCGAGGACGATCAATATTTCAAGTTTGGGGGAGTTGATAAGTGCATTATTTCGTTCACTTATCCATGGATTTTTAGGTTGTTTTATTGCATTCGTACCTTATTTTGGTTTATTCTCGTGCATCGTACTGGTTTTATGCTTCGTGTTGTGGTTATGCTAAAAAATGCAGGTTTCAGGGCAAGAATTCGACTATGTATGGAATTGGAGGTTTTGGCCATTTCTTCAGTGACGGTTGACACGCACGCGTGATGGTCGACACGCTGGATGAGCGAGATTGGGTCAAGGTGCCAGCATATCGGGCGACAGGTGACCCCCGTGTCGATCGACACCCGGTGTGTCGATCGACACGACGTGCAGAGGGAAGGCTCGACAGAAGTGAAGTGTTGGGCGAAGCTTGAGGCATGTGTCGATCGACACACCTGCGTGACGATCGACACACGCGTTATTTTTGGCAGAAATTCCATGTTTGGGCCCAGTTTCAGATTTAACCTTGTGCACTTAGTATAAATACCCTGTTATTTTCGAATTTTAGGACGCATACAATTTTTGAGATTCAGACTTAGGTTTTCGATCGTTGCGTTTACTTTTCAATTTTGTATTGGAGAATTGGAACGAAACTCTCGAAGACTGGATTCCTTTTAACTTCAGACTATGTTTATGATTGATGATTTCAGGTTTTATCTTTTCATCTGCTTAATTATTCTGAATATGAGTAGGTAATTCCATTATCAGATTCTAGGGTTTTAGGGAATATCTTGGTTGCATGTTTAGGCTATTGAATCATTTAAATTAATTTTCTAGGTTTATCAATTCATATGCACTTTCTAAATCTGAGTTAGGCTACTAATTTGGATTTCATAGTTAATCGATTTGAGACTGGGAAGTAAAAATTGATTAATGGATTTTGAGAATTGATAATATGGTTTTTAATTTTGTCTGAAAAGAATGATTTGAACCATAGGATAAAATCTGATGTTTCGGGGAGTTGTTGATTATTCTAGAGACCGAGAGGATATAGATAATTAACAATCAACTTTATAAACTGCCAAATACGGAGTTTGTATCAATGTTCTGATATTCCACCTTAATTTATGTTAACATCAATCGATTCAATTCCCTCACTTGTCTTCCAAGATATGAACTTTCCCTAGAATCTGAGCTTTTTCTATGATTTTCTCAAAAGTACTTTTTACATTATCGCTTTAAATTTTGCACTTCTAAAATTTGGTTTCAAAACCACAAATCTTTAAAATTTCTATTTTCTTGAACAATAAACCCAAAAACTATTGTTTCAGTATATAGGATAGTTCGTTTTCGCAATCCCTGTGGGATCGATAATTTTTATTTGCCACTAAACTATAGTATTACTAAAAATTTAGTGATCAACATGCTCCTATTGATTATGCATACGAAGGTTTATGTGGAATACCTGGATTCTAGAAACTGAAGAACGCGATGCACATAGATTTGATCATTGATCTTCTTTCCCGCGCAACAAGATTTATTACTATCAGATTAAGGAATTAAATCTAAGAAATTAACAATATTAATTTCAAAAAACAAGAGGAGAGAGAAGTAGAAAACGATCCTCCAGATCTGATCTTCTGATCTGTATCCTAGCTCCAATCTGAAAATCTGGTGAGTATTCCCTTACGATTCCTTGCCAATCGAGAAGCAGAATTTCCTCCTCGTTTATCAGATCCAGTCGACCACACACATCTCCCAAATCTTGGTCTTCTTGTGTTGCAACTTATGATCCTGTGGTGTGTTGTGATATGAGAAACTGAGGCCTATTTATAGGAAATTCTGAACTCCCGATGGGCCTGAGCTTTCATGGGCCTGACAAGGGACCATAATGCAAATATCAAATAAGGCCTATCAATTAATTAATTCTCATATTCAACCTATAATATAATTAATTAATTAATACTGATTCATGTCACCAGAGAATCAATACTGTCCTACCTATTTGCTACCATTTGGTGAGGAATGGGTTGCTTAGGCTCGGTATATCCCCACATTTATGGTTACAGACATGAATTAATTAATTTAGGTTCTGACAAGCCATTTAATTAATTAACATCTTATATTCCTGAGTCAATCCACTCAAACCTTTTCACTTATGCTTGAACTTAATCAGTGATAAGCTCATATTTGTACTCACTTATCCATGTTTTTCTCCATTGTTTCAGTACAATTAGGTTAGGTTTTTAGTTATTTCTATGCATGAGTATGTTTTAGAGGATGTTATGCTCTCGATGGTGAGTTTTGCAGGTATTTGAGGCTAAAAAGAGGTCAAATGATGAAAAGATCTGTGAAGAACAGAGTTGCTGCTTCGATTGAAACACGGGAAGTCGACCAAGTTGGAAGACATGCATAAAATTTGAAGCATTACCTCTGTGTCGATCGACGTGGTGCATGTCGACCGACAAAGAGGTCGGATGTCGATCGTAGAAGGCTGTAGGAAGAAGGCTCGACAGTCTTGCATGCATGTCGATCGACACCGGAGGTGTCGATCGACACGGAGGCTGGACAGGTGGATCGAAATAGAAGACAAGGAGAAGATGACACACTTACCTGTGTGTCGATCGACACACTCTGTGTCAATCGATACAGATGCCCGAGAAGGGAATTTCTTCCCAATTTGGTTGTTTATATTATTTTAGCTCAATACCTAGTTTAGATGTTTTGGCTCCTCTATAAATATGGGAATCATTAGGGCACAAAATGATGCTTGGTTTTTACTTAGAATTATTCAACAATGGAGTTTTTTAGAGACCTTCAAGGTTCCTATTTCCCTTGTAAGGTAATTTATGTTTTTAATAAGAATGTTTTCTTTATTTCAAGTCATGTTTAGTGGCTAGAAACCCTAGCATATTCTAGGGTTTGTGATAATCTTTTCTGATGCATGTTTAAGTAAATTAACTCAATAGCATGGTTTAATTTCTTGAGCTTAATTAATCGAATCTAGATTTAAAGAAGGATCGAGAGATGAATTTGAATCTAGGTTTGTAGTTATCAATTGAAAGACCGAGAGGTGAAAATTGGTAATAGGAAAAAGAAATTAAATGCAATAATTTTCTGTCTCAAAAAGAATAATTAAGTTGTAGGATTTAATTAGATAATTATTGAGATTGACTAATTTTGTGTTCTTGAGACCGAGTGGAGATAGTCACAATTTAGTAATCTAGGGTTTAATTGCCTAACCAAGGAGTTTAATCCATATGAATCTAAATTAATCCCCATTGGTGAGTTGGTGAATTTGCATGTTGATGATTAGATTATCTGCCCTAGGATCTGTATCTTTACATGTTGTTTTCAAAACCTTTAATTTCTTGCATTGTCATCTTTAATTTCAAAAACAAAACCCAAATTTCTATTGACTCAAACAATTATGGTTTTAAACTTTAGCTAGTACTTAGGGTAGTTTCGTTACACAGTCCCAGTGGGTTCGACCACCTTTGGGTGAAAATTATAAATTTATTTGCCACTGTTTCTGCAGCTGTCAAATGAGGTCTGGAACTTAGTAGACAGAGCTTCATCAGTCAGTTATCGGCACAAAATGGGTCTTCAAGAATAAGAGAGACGAAACAGTAAGGAATAAAGCAAGACTAGTAGCAAAAGGATATGCTCAATGTGAAGGAATTGACTTCGACGAAACTTTTGCTCAAGTGGCTAGACTTGAAGCAATCCGCTTATTCCTTGCTTATGATGCGTACAACAACTTCACAGTCTTTCAGATGGATGTGAAGAGTGTCTTTCTAAATGGGGAGCTGAAAGAAGAGTTCTATGTGGAGCAGCCCCCTAGCTTTGAAGAAGGAAACCAAGTTTACAAACTAAGGAAGACTCTCTATGGGTTGAAGCAAGCACCCAGAGCCTGGTATGAGACTCTGTCTCAGTTTCTCCTCAAGAATGGTTTCGAAAAAGGCAAAATTGAAACAACACTATTCATAATCAAGGATGGAGGAGATATCCTTCTGGTACATATATATGTCGATGATATCATATTTGGATGCAGAAATTTGGATATGTGCGAGAAGTTTGCCAAACTGATGCAGAGCAATTTTCAGTTGAGCATGATGGGCAAACTGACCTACTTCTTGGGTCTCCAAGTTATTCAGTCCAAAGGAGGAATCTTCATCAATCAGAAGAAATATACCAAGGACTTGATCAGCAAGTTTTGTCCTGAAAAGACCAAGCCCTTGAGGATTCCAATGAGCCCAAGTGCTCAGATCAGTCTTGATGAAGAAGGCGAGACAGTCAACCCAACACCATACAGAGGCATTATTGGGTCACTCCTGTACCTACCTGCCAGCAGACCAGATATCTCCTACTCAATTGGGGTTTGCGCAAGGTTTCAAGCCAATCCAAAGAAGTCGCACTAGAAGTTGCCAGAAGAATAGTCAAATACCTGAAAGGAACTGAGTCCTTAGGTATTTGGTACCCAAAATTTGACGAACTGACTCTTAATGCTTATTTAGATTTTGGAGGATGTAGATCGACAGGAAGACCACAAGTGGAACATATCAGTTCCTAGGTCATAAGCTTGTAAGTTGGTTCAGCAAGAAACAACACTCAGTTGCCACGTCTACAACTAAAGCTGAGTATGTTGCTGTTGCAAGCTGTTGTGCTCAAGTGCTTTGGATCAAGCAACAATTGCTTGACTATGATGTAGAAACTGGGTGTGTGCCGATCTATTATGATAACAACAGTGCCATGTGTATCACAAAGAACCCAATTCATCACTCCCGCACAAAGCACACCGACATGAGGCACCACTTCATCAGATATCATGTCGAAAAGAAAGATATTTTAGTAGAGTATATCCGAACTGACGATCAACTAGCTGACATCTTCACCAAACCCCTCCCAGAGACCAGATTTACGGAGCTTTGCTTAAAATTGGGTCTACTAGAAGTTGATGAAGTCCTTATTGGAGAAGAGTAGTCGTAAAACTGACTCCAAGTTCTCAATTTTCAAACTCGATGCTCCACTCAGTATGCTAAAGGGACTCATCACAACATCCGAAGAGCAGAAACTCACCTTCAGTCAAACTGACTAATGAAGATGCACTCAGTTTCTAGTTCATATTTAGAAGATCTCAAAAGACGGATCCAGAATTAAACTGAGTACCAACTCTCAATTTAGAAATTGACTCTCAAGTCAGTTCCTGGAATTTCGAAAAGTGGGAATTCGAATTCCAAAGGCGATCACCTTGGTTACATCGCAATTAATGCGTATCTTGCATTGATGAATCAAATTTAGACATATGCAAAATGCTCCTTACCACGTCGCTCCAATCAAATATGAATCGCACATCGTGAGGCCACGAATCTCAATCATCGCCAAAGATCCAGAAATTGAAAGGTCACAAGGTACACCTACCCAATTTAAATGACTTTTCTCTCTGCTATAAATAAGGTTCATTCTTTTTGTTTCTCTTGTGTGTGAAAAATCTTCCGAAAAGAAACCACAAGAAACAAAAACTTTTCTCCAAAATCTCAATTGTCAAACCCTTCCTTCCAAGTTTTTACTTCGTCTTCACCAAAATTTTCCTCAGTTTCGAGAAAATGGTGTTAAAACCCAAACCTCCAGACATAAACTCACCACCCTTTTTTGGTGCGGTCAAAGAGGGGGAAAAGAAGTATGGGAGCTGCAGAAGACATCAGAAGCGTGAGCTGAACAGTCTCAAACAACTACAAGCATGTCGATTGCTTGTTTGAACTGCTCTAGGCATGACCTTTACAGAAGCCCGGAGGAGACAAGACAATCATAGGGGATGTTCTTGTCACTGCTGATGGACTGATGGATTCCATGCCAAATGCCAGCAAACCTCTGAGGGGGCTAAGCTACTGAAAGCCAGCCTAAGAGGGAAGAAAGCAGGTCAGCATATCAAACTTGCCCCCTCTCAGACAACGCTGAGATGTAAGTGGACAAGTTTTTCTTGCCACCAGGAGCACATCTCAATGAATGGCTTTCCAGTCTGAAAACCCCTGGAAGACAAATCCAACGAAAGGGAAAAGGCAAGTCAGCTACCCTCCTTAGACTAAGAGTTTTTAACAGACCAAAGTAGCAGCCAGTTTGAAGAAATCTTGAAGATCAGAAGCAGCCTAGTATAGACTTGAAAAATAGTTCTAGAATAGGTTTCTTTTTGTCAGTTTATCCCTGTAGTTGTAATGAAAATTATTAAAGGATAAACTGACTTGTTGATGACAATCTCTTTTTGTCCAACAATGGTCTTTGTTCTTCAAACGCTGAACTTACACAATCCAGTGTAATCAGCAGGCTTCTAATTTCCCTTCTTAAGATTTAATTGCTCTAAAATGACTTGAAAAAATCTTTCGAGCAAATCTTAAGTAAAAAGCTGACATTGAGGGGGAACTTTTCTGAGTTTATGCGACAAATTGTCAAAACTTTAAAAACTCTAAAGTAATCCACACCTCACCAGCTTAGGTTCCAGATGGCTTTGACCACACCAAAAAGGGGGAAATTGTTAAGATTCTTGTTAGAGAAATCCTTCCTTACTTTTGACGTTTTGGTGGGTCAAAGAATATAAGTCATCTTAGTCAGTTTTTCCAGTTTCTAGAGTTCTAAACTATAATCCTTGTATTGGATCAATCGAGTTGTAATAGAACTTAGACTGAAGATCGATCAATGGAGAATGCTCGAGAACTGACTATCATCATGCCAGGCCTTAACCGAAAATTGAGTTGGAGCACTCAAGCAAATGGGACGAACTAGCTGAAAGAGTCAGCAAGAATGAAGATTGCTAAAGAAGCTAGGAAACATTGAAAAGGCTAGCAAACATATGAAGGTTGCTGGAAACACTTAGCGGAATACTGGAAGAGTAAAGCAAACTTGTTGCTGAATCTCAGCAGGATCACTGGAGATATCAGTAGACGACCAACTGCCAACAAACACATGACATCAATCAACAATCAATACAGAGTCGTGAAGCAGAAGGATCCTAAATCACATGGAAACTCGTTGAATCAAAAGGAAGGATAATAAACAGACAAAAAGAAGGTTTCCAGATTCAAAATCAAAGATCCGTTCTAACAAAAACGACTAAAATAAGGAAAATGCCATCAGAGACAAAGGAGATTTGAAGAGTCTCTGCACTTTGCAGAAAAAGAAGGAAGGAGATTGGCGAGCAGACATCCAATGTCTAACAGACAAGATTCAAACGGACGTTTGAATCTTCGTCTATAAATAGATGATTTCGTGAAGAGCTAAAATGTTCTAGAGTTCCGAAGATCGGCAATTTAAATATTCATAAGCTTACACGAGATATCATCTATGGAATTCATATCCGAGCATTCATCGATCAAGGCTATGTAAAAGCTCTTGAATTCAGCTCAAGACCTTTGAAGTTCTCTTCTAAGGTTATCTTTGAGATTCTTTCTATCCTAGAAAGAATCTAGCTGTCACCTTGTTCTACAAAAGTGATTATCATGTGCTATTGCCGCAAAAAGGAAAGGTTCTGGGAAGATTTATAAAACTCCCAAGTTCAATGTCCGAGGAGAAGGGTGGTTTGTCCTCACTCTAAGGAGTGTCAAGGTGAAGATTGAAGACCGAGGTGCTTGAAGGTGCACGGTGACCAGACAGAGGAGCTGTTCAACGTTAGACATCAAGCCTGACATTGTAATCAATAATAGTGAATTTTCAGTCAAGAGGACTGAAGAGTGGACATAGAACAGTTGTTTGAACCACTATAAATCTGGTGTTCATTTATTGCTTTTACTTCATTATTTATTGCTTGTTTTTAAACTCAACACATCAAGTGTTGTAGTATAACTTGAAGTAAATCTAACAAATATTCGAGCTTAAGCATATTTTACAAACACTTGTTGAGTCGTGATCTCAGCAAGATAAGTGCATGACATTATTAACATTCCGCTGCAACTATAAACACTCTGATCGGGGACCAACAAGTGGTATCAGAGCAGTTGGTCTTTACAGACTAGCTGCTTCTGAGTCGCTTAGGACCAGATCCATTTTCCTTGCATATTTCTTGTGTTTTGTGTTAAGCTCAGGTTTAAGACAATGGCGAACAACCGAAGTCGGGAAAGTTCTCTCCAGAAACTTATAATACCTGGAAAAAGAGGTCGATGATCACATTAAAGAATATACATCCAGAAATGGGACAATTGATCGAACAAGGGCCAATCAAGATTCGAAAGGTGAACTCTCGACTCGGCGACAACGTACAACGACCAGAAGAGATGGTGGACAAGCCATATGAAGAGTGGACTCCAGAAGACCGGGTTCGTGCTCAACTGATTTTTGTCGCAATGGAGTTAATATTAAACTCACTCTCAGAACCTCTGATAACCGAAGCCTTGGAGTACAAAAATCTCAACGAAATGTGGGACTTCCTTGGCACCTTGAGTCAAGAGACGACTCAAATGAAGACAAACAAGCTTCAACAGTGCGTGGACAAATATGAGTCATTCCAGATGCGTCCAGGGGAAACAATAAAGGATATGGAAGTCAAATCCAACTCCATTATAGCTGAGTTGAAGGAGGTGGGAAGAATGTACGAACTTCCCAACATGAAGTCAAAGATATTATCGAGCCAAAAGACGACTGGTTTGTCAAAGTTACGAGCCTCAAGGAGAAAGATCTATCAACCATGAGCACAAAATATGTATTCGCCAGCTTCAGGCACATGATTGGGACATCATGCATATCAACAAGAATAAAGTTGTATGAGCTGCAATATCTATTGAAGATCATCCCGAGGATGCGCCAAATTTTGTGAAGAGAGACACACAGAAGTGGAAAACCAAGAAGCCATTCCACTCAGATCGTCCAGCTCAACCCAGCCTAGCAAATGAGATCACATCAACAAGTGTATCACAACCTAAATAAACCGACAGCAACTCTTACTGAAAGCTAAAAAGGCAAAAATGAGGAACCACAACAGAATCAACCAGCAGACAACCAAACAACCAAGAAGACTCCGAGGACGTGCTATGAGTGCAACTCCCCCGACCATCTAAAGTTCGAGTGTCCTTGAATAGATCCAAAGGAAAGGGAGTGATTAAGGAAGATTTTTGAAAAGCGTGCTTTGAAGGTCGTTGCCAAAGCTCTGCTGACTAGAACAGAGATACCAGACATCCTAAATCACGATGATGAAGGATATTACTTAGAAGATGAAGAGGATTGTCTCGTGGTATTTATGACCAACATCAATGAAGATGCTGACGTTGATGAAGAGAAATCAGATAACAAACTCTATTATGTCTGCTACTTCTACTTCAGAAAAATTTGCATGATATTGCTGAGTCGTGTTTTCCTGACTCAGGAGATGTAACTGTAGAACTTCTTTTAAAATAATTTTCAAAATTTCATGCATTAAAAGATGTTTTAGTAAGAGAATATTCATCACTGAAATCTCAGCTTTCCATTTTGACCAATGAGATTGAAAAATATAGGTCAACAGACAAGGAACTTTTACGTGACTCAGTGAATATTGTAACAGTTTTAAACTGGAGAATAAAATTTTTAAAAACAAAAACTCTGTGCAAAAACCTTGTCAATGTAGATTTTTAAAAAGCACTAGATATTTAGATGTGATTTTAGGTGCTCAAAGAAGTACAAATAATTTTGCTGGAATTGGTTTTGAAAAAGGCGAATTCAGCAATGCTAACTCTTGGAAATCAAATGAAATAATCTTTGTTACAGTAACCGAAAAGGTTCAACAGAATGCAAGGAAAGACAAAGGGGACAATGCTAGAACAACAAATGTTGCTCAGCAAGAATGCTGGCAAGCTAAGAATCCCTTGCTGACCACCCAGCATAGACTAAATGGAGTATCTACTGAGAAGAAGTCAGCAACGTCAACGTATGTAACCCAGTAGACTGTTCCATCTGCTAGGAAGGTTCATATACAACCTAGCTAGGCTAAGCAATCTGCTAAGATTGTGAGGATGCCTGCATACACTCTGATAAGCTAGTATTTTGCCTCACTTATCACATTGTTTTCTTGTTTATTTCTTGCATTTTCTTTAGTTTCTAGTTAATAATCTAGCATGAGCTGTTTATAGAGGATATTATGCTTGCCATGCTAAGTTTTGTAGGTATTTGAGGCTAAAAGTAAGCAAAAGGTGAAAGGAGCAAAGTTACACTGAGCTGCTGCTTTGATTGACACATGAGAAGTCGACCCAGTTGGGATACGTGCCAAAAACCCGAACTATTACCTTTGTGTCGACCGACATGGTGCATGTCGATCGACATAGAGGTCAAATGTCGATCAAGAGGCAAAGGAATGAGGAAGGCTCCACATGTGCGTGTATGTCTATCGACATGGAGGATGAACATGGATCGATCAACAAGGAAGAGAGGAGCTCGATGCACTTGCATGTGTGTCGATCGACACAGAAGTCCAGAAAAGGGAAACTTCTCAGTTTGGCGATTTTTGATAATTTAGCTCATTACCTTTTGAAGATCCAATTCCTCCCCTATAAATAGCACTTGTTAGAGCTCGAAATTTATCTATTATTCAGTATTTTTTATCTTTAATTGTAAGCACTAAAATCTTTAATTTATTGTTGCTTTGGATTCAAGTTATTGAAGATTTCTATTTCAGTTTTCAATATGATTCAAGTAAGTTCATTTATATTTCTTGCAATGTGTGTTTTCAATATGTTAAGCTAGAAATTTTAACAGGTTCTAGGGTTTTCACCATCCTCTTTAGCATGTTTTAATTCGATTAAATCCAAAGCTTAATTAATTGGTTCAATTTCTATGGTTTTCAATCTAAAATCTATTTTCAATTGAAGGATCGAGAGATGAAAATTGAATTAGATCTATAGTTATTAATTTGAGACCGAGAGGAGATAATTAATAACAGGAAAATAGAATTGTGATAAAACTGGTTTCTGTCGCAAAAAGAAGAATCAGTTTGTAGGGTTTTTAATCTGCATGTTTATCGAGATTGATTAACTTGTGTTTTTTATACCGATAGGAGATAATCACTAGTTAATAATCTAGGTTTTAATTTCCCAACCAATGAATTAATTCCAAAATATCAGATTTCCCACCTTTACGATTATTTTTGGGTTTGGATTGATTGGTTATACATGTTGATTGGATTGGTTAATTTCCCTGGAATTTGTGCTTTTTATTATTGATTTTATTTCAATGTATTTTCTATTTTGAAAAACAAAAAACCCTAATCTAAATTTGGATGCACTCAAATAAAAGATTGATAAACTGTGTCCAATACATGAAATAATTTCTTCGCACTATCCCTGTGGGTTCCACAATCTTCGGGTTATAAATTTTATCTGCATCGCTATATTATAATAAATCTGTTTTATTTAACAACAATCAAATTGGCGCCGTTGCCGTGGATAGTTAGATTTTATTTTGTAATTGGATTGTTTTGACATTTTCTTGCTTGAGTTTTTAATTTCAGTACGTGTGCATGAGTGTGCTTTTTTGGCGTCTATTTTGATCGAAAGAGCCTATTCGATCGACACAAAGGCAATGCTCGTTTTGATCGACAACCCCCTTATCGATCAACACAGAGACTAATTTTCTGTGATTTTGTCTTCTTTTTAGGTGCATGAAAACAAGAGAACGGGGCAAGAGTCTTGTAGCCTTCGATTCAGAAATACAAGCCACCTGCAGGAGAAACAAAAGTAAAGCAAAGGAGAAAGAAAAGGAAAGATAGCTTAAGATGGAGAAACCACAAAAAGCACCCCTACAAAAATTAACTCCTGAGGAGTAGAGGCAGTTCGTGGATGAAGTCCAACGGTTGAGGGCACAACTCCTAGCCGCACAGGCAACCCAAGCAGAACAAGTTGCGAGACTGGCAGAGCTGGACAGGGTAAGAAACAACAATGAAAGGCACATGCTGGTGCATCGGAGATCCATCTTGGAACGTTTTTTGCCGCAGCAAGAGGAGCCAGGTTTCCAAGTTGGCATCAATTCCAACAACTTTGAATTGAAGACAGGCTTGATTCAAATGGTTATCAGAGCCAGTTTGAAGGAAATGTGATTGAAGACCCGTACGCCCTCCTCAGTCAATTCATCGAGGTGTGCAATATGGTGAAGCAGAATGGAGTGCCCCAAGATACCATCCGGATGCGCTTATTTTCTTTTTCTCTCAGGGATGAGGCCTGGTCTTGGTTTGCTAGCTTGGACAAGAGCAGGATTGGCACATGGGGGCAACTGCAAGTCGAGTTTCTCACCAACTATTTCTCTCCCAGTGTTATACTCAAGAGGAAGTCCGACATCACCCACTTCAGTCAGAAGAATGGTGAGACCTTGTACGAGGCTTGGAAGAGGTACAAGGAACTATTGAGGATAAGCCCCGGGCATGGTATTGATCTTGAGATGCAGGTTTGCCACTTTTATGAGGGACTGAACCCTCACATGATGGAGTTGGTGGATGCTTCAGCTATAGGCATTCTCATGAAGAAAAGTGGAGAAGAAGGAATGCAGCTACTTGCAGATATGGCTACGAACAACCATCAATGGCCCACTGAAAGGCAGAAAGCAGTCAAGGCAGTGATCACTACCCCAGAAATTGATATGGTTGCAGAAGTCAGGAAGCTCCGAGAAGAGTTCACAAAGTTGGAGGCCGGTAGAGCTTCGGTAGCATCTGTGTCAGATCCAAACACGACCATCGTTTCTATTGAAGCCGACTACATCTACCAAGGAAGCAGTTAGAGCACCTCCAATACTGCTGAAGTGAATTATTCCAATGGAGATTACAACAACAACAACTATCGAGCCAACAATCAGGGGTACAATTACAATGATAAAAATCACCCTGGCTTTTTTTATTCTAATCCATATGTAGCTGAAAATCCTCCACCGGGGTTCAGTGTTGGAGTCGGGGAGAGAGATTGTAGAGAAGAAAAGATCCGTGTTGGAGGAGACCCTTGACAAGTTCATCAAAAGCTCTGACAACCGCTTTGGGAAAGTGGAAACTGAAGTGAAGGGGATGGCGGCTCATTTACAACACACGACAAAGCACCTCCAAATGCTTGACATGCAGTTGAGTCAGATTGACACCACTTTGAGCAATCAACACAAGCCCGGTTAGCTCCCCAACACTACAAAAGTTAATCCAGACAAGGTAAAACAGGTGAATGCCATTTCTTTGAGGTTTGGTACAAGATAAAGTGGTCCGAGCATGCCCAAAGACGAGTTTGGGGGCCAGAAGGATGAAAATCCCACTGAAGATGCCTCTGTATCGACCGAGATAGAGTCTGTGTTGGTCGACAGGGAGGCAGAACGACCGATATAGCGAGCAAATTGACCGACAGGGGAGATGCATCTGTGTCGATCGACACCACCCTATCAGTCGACACAAGGGCACTAAAGCAGCACTCGACACAGACGAAGGCCAGTCGACAAAGAGACAAGCTGGAGCTAAAAAATCAAAGAAGAAAGCCGATCCAACTCCCCCAATGCCCTTCCAGCAAAGGTTTGCTTAGAATAAGGAAGACTCCAAGTTTGCTCGGTTCGTGGAGAATCTCAAGAATGTCAGCATCAACATTTCACTTATTGAGGCCCTCCACGAGATTCTCGACTACATGAAGTTGTTGAGGAAACTAATTAGTGAGAAAAAGCCGGTGATTGAGGATCAAACAATTTCTATTCATGAGCAGTGTAGTCTCCTTTTGCAGAAACAAGTACCACCAAAGAGGTCCGATTCGGGATGCTTCTCTATTCTGATCGAGATTGGGGGAAGAGAGTTCAGGAACGTCCTTTGCGACACAAGAGCCAGCATAAATTTGATGCCCTACTCAGTCTTTTAAAAGTTGCAGATTGGCGAAACGAGACCAACCTCAATCACTCTCCAAATGGTTGATCGCTCAATTTCTTGAGCAAGGGTTGGGATGTTTTAATTCGAGTAGGTCATTTAATCTTCCCAGCTGATTTTGTTATTTTGGAAGTGCGGGAAGAGCAAGGGATGCCTCTAATACTTGGAAGGGAGTTTTTGAGAACTAGTGGAGCCCTGATAGACTGTCGAGGTGGAGAGATTACACTCTGAGGAAACGATCTCCTTTGTGATCGATCAAAGTTAGAAGGAAGCTTCATGCAATAAAATCTCTACCACATGTGAGGAAGATGAAGAGGCCGCCGAGATCAAATGGGAGCGAGAAAACGGGATGGCAAAATTGCCAATTACACCATGCTCTTCCGAGCTCACCACTGTTGTTCGTGATCGGATGGTCTATATGATCGATGCAAGGGGCGGCGAGTCTGGATCCGACCACCTTGGTGAGGATCAGCATCATTGAGCCACAACGATAACTAAGGCACTGCATGGGAGGTAACCCATTGTTTTACTTGTTTTATTTCTGTTTTTCTCTAGTTTTTGTGTGTTATTTTTTTTAACTTTTAAAAAAATTTGGAGCTCTGTATCGATCGACACACAGGGTGTCAATTGACACAACGGCGATCGATGGAGCACACTTTGAGCCCACACTTGGGTAAACAAGAAGGCTCTGTGTCGAGCGACAGGGCCCTTGTCGACCGACACAGAGTGCCAGCAGCCACAAGTTCCTGTCTTTTGAGTTCTTCATCCTCCAAGGGATAAGAAGTTTGTGTCTGAGACCAACATTGAGGTACCGTTTCAATCCTAAGTCTAACTTTCAAACTTATTACCTCCGATTGAATATGTTTGGGGTGAGGAGGACTAGGAGTTGACACTATTTATCGCTTTTCATTTATCTCTTTATAGTTATTTAAATTTCATGCCTAAGAAAAAAATTTGCTTAATTTTGTTTGCATTAGTTGAATAAGGTTGTGAATTTGTGAGAAATTTGTGTAGCTATGAGATAACCCTAGCACGAATGAAATATTTGAATCGATTAACTTTAGTATGCATTGATTGTGATAGTGGTTGAGAATGACTATGAATGTAGAAAACAGCATAATTACTTGTTTTGAAACTTACATTAGTATGATGTTGATGATGATTTGAAGTTTACTATGGAAGAGATTTTTGTCCAAGTGTGAGAATTTGAGTTTTTAATTCGATTGTCTGCATTTATTGAGTATCTCTAGAACTTGTTTTGTTTCTTTTTTGAGACTGCTAGTGTGCACAGGTTTAGGAAGTGATTTTAGGCCATCTTTGTTTAGTCTATTTATCCCATACACTGTCCTAATTGAACATTTATCCCTAGTCAGCCTATGTAATTCTCTTTATTTGTCTATGAGTTGGAAAAATGATAGGGGAATCAAATCTTGTCAATGAGAGTGGGTTGGGATTTGTTTGAAAAAGATAAGATATTGTTAGAGGGTGAAAACAAAAGGAAAAGGTTGGGCTCTAGAAATGAAAAAAAAAATGTATATGTGTTTGTTTATCCTTAAAAGCTCAAATGTATAAACAAAATTATTAAGAGCATAAAAGGATGTGTGTGAAAAGAAAAAATAGAAAAAAATAAAAGAGCCTTGATTTGTATTGAATATTATAGGAGATGGGTGAATATCAATAGATGGGTGGTTTTGATTGATTGAGGGTGTACAACTTAATTGATTTTAGTCACTTGGCCATATATTTTCCTACCTTTCACTAAAAAGCCTACATTACAACCATGAATAAAGTCCTTTATGATCTTAGACTTGTGTGCACATATTTGCAATGGAGATTTAGAATATTTGCAAGCCTATGGTAGAACTTGATTTGCATGACTTGTGTGATCTCATATTATCCTAAACACTTAAGTGAATGAGTGAAGCACTTCCCTTGTGAGTCTTCCATGATTTACTGATTTTCTGATTCTTACAAAGTGTTGATGTTTTGTGGATTTATGAGTTTGATTGTGATGAATCTTGTGAGGCATTGCACTTGTCTTCTACTTGAACTTTTGATTCATTCTTTTGTTGATTGAGGACAATCAAGTGTTTAAGTTTGGGGGGTTGACAAGCTCGTATTTTGCCTCACTTATCACATTGTTTTCTTGCATTTTCTTTAGTTTTTAGTTAATATATCGAGCATGAGCTGTTTATAGAGGATATTATGCTTGCTATGCTAAGTTTTGTAGGTATTTGAGGCTAAAAGTGAGCAAAAGGTGAAAGGAGCCAAGTTACACAGACTTGCTGCTTCGATTGACAAACGGGAAGTCGACCCAATTGGGAGGCATGCCAAAAAACCCAAAGCATTACCTCTATGTTGACTGATATGGTGCATGTCGATCGACACATAGGTGGGATGGCGATCGAGAGGCAGAGAAATAACGAAGGCTCGACATGTGCATGTATGTCGATCGACATACTCCGGGTCGATCGACATGGAGTATGAACATGGATCGATTGACAAGAGAGGAGCTCGACACACTTGCGTGTGTGTCGATCGACACGATCTGTGTCGATCGATACAGAAGTCTGGAAAAGGAAAACTTCTCAGTTTGGCGATTTTTTATATTTTAGCTCATTACCTTTTGAAGATCCAATTCCTCCCCTATGGACTTGTTAGAGCTCAAATTTATCTATTATTCAGTATTTTTATATTTATTTTTAGCCTTTAATTTTAAGCATTAAACTCTTTAATTTTATTGTTGCTTTGGATTCAAGTTATTGAAGATTTCTATTCCATGTTTAAATATGATTCAAGTAAGTTCATTTATATTTCTTGCAGCATGTGTTTTGAATATGTTAGGCTAGAAATTCTAACAGGTTCTAGGGTTTTCACCATCCTCTTTAGCATGTTTTAATTCTATTAAATCCAAACCCTAATTAATTGGTTCAAATTCTATGGTTTTCAATATAAAATCTATTTTCAATTGAAGGATCGAGAGATGAAAATTGAATTAGGTTTATAGTTATTAATTTGAGACCGAGAGGAGATAATTAATAACAAAAAAACAGAATTTTGACAAAATTGGTTCCTGTCTCAAAAAGAAGAATCAGTTGTAGGGTTTTTGATTTGCATCTTTATCGAGATTGATTAACTTGTGTTTTTGAGACCGAGAGGAGATGATCACTAATTAATAATCTAGGTTTTAATTTCTCAACCAAGGAATTAATTCCAAAATATCATATTTCCCACCTTTACGATTATTTTTAGGTTTGGATTGATTGGTTATACATGTTAATTGGATTGGATTTCCCTGGAATCTGTGCTTTTTATTATTGATTTTATTTCAAAAGTCTTTTCTATTTCGAAAAACAAAAAACCGTAATCTAAATTTGGATTCACTCAAACAAAAGATTGATAAACTGTGTCCAATACATGGAATAATTTCATCGCACTATCCTTGTAGGTTCGACAACCATCAGGTTATAAATTTTAATTGTATGACTATATTAAAATAAATATGTTTAATTTAACAGTGATCACACTCCAAGTAGGAGAAACACCTACTTGAGGCCAGAGTCTACACATTTTCATGCTGATTCAATACATTACTTCATTAGGAAGCGAAATGTAGTAAAACGTGATGATAAAAAAAACTGTCAAGATCACGAAAGTCTGGATTCCTAATGTTGTTGTGCTGCAGTGTAACTACAGAACTATGCACAAGTATACGCAATCGACAAGTAATATAGTCTAGGAGACCAGATATCGAACCCTAGAGAGTGTTTAATCAAGTCGCGCACACAATATTGCTTGCAAAATAGGTTTGGTACTCAAATTTAAATGTGCAATAAACTAAAGTGGAAAGCAAACTGAAATGAACAAGATTAACAACCCTTCTGATCATAAACTAATCACAAATAACCAATGACACCTACAAACAAAGGAAGAGAAACACCTTGAGTTATAGATTTCTAATCTTTCACTGTCCTATATGCTAGAGCATAGGTCTCGCATGAACTCTGAGTCTTAAAACCACACACAAAGTGCCTAGCAAGTTTCCACTCTACTAGATCTACACCTTCCTATCATACATCATATTCCTATGCTTCCCATGACAATCACATGAATAGAATTCAGATCTGGGTTATTTATTAAGTTGTATCCCCTCATATGCTTATGTAAGAAATACAATTGTTTATGACTTCCTCAACCTACATCTCCTTCCGGTCTCAATAGGTGATATTTCTTTATCCACTTCAGTGCTCAAGAGAATAATCATTCAAAAATCATAAACAAACTCATATTTAAGAAAAATAGCCATTAACATATATTCAAGATCAAATCAAGAATCCACAACCCAAGTGCAAAGAAATTTAGCTCATACTTAAACTAAAAATAAAATAAAACTTAAACATATTTCAGCTATCATTCATTGTATTGGCTCAAATCATAAACCAAGAAACAAGAAAACCAGCAACACTGTGCCCAGTTGCTGCTCTTCTCCTTCCTCTATCTCTACACAGCCCCCAAGTTTTTCCTCTCTCTAAAATGTGGCTTGTTGAAGAAGAAAAATGGTTGAGATCCCCTTTTGTTTTGCCCTACTTTATCCAAAAAAAGGTGTGTTGCCTGTTTTGCCCTTGTGTGTTGTCTCCGAAATTCGAGTGACACTTGTAAAGCTAGAAACAACTCTGAAAATCACTTTTGCTTTTGTGACAGCAAAGTGGTCCCCCCCTGGTGCAGTCTCTCAGCTCCCAGTAATGCTACTCCCATGCTCTAGCATAACAGTCAACAGATTTACTCTTTCACTCATTTGGCTTGAAACCTAGTTAATCTCACTCTTTTTCCTTGCAAAACAACTAAAAACAGCAAAACACAACTATACAAGACATAGAATGCAAACAAAGGTAAATAAAACACAATAACAACTTAAAACGGGTTAGAAACACTCGAAAGAACATAAAAGACACCTATAAAACACTAAAATAATAACTCCTTTGGGGAGTTATCACCCCCCCCCCCCCAAACTTTAGATGTTGCTTGTCCCCAAGCAACAAAGACACAAACAAAAGACAGAAACAAACAAACAAACAAACAATAACACATAATTAAGCCCTGATGAGATAGTCAAATTTAACCTAAGCAACATTACATCATGCCCTCAGCAAAATTATAAAAAGAAAGGCTTAACAAAATAGTCCATGATCAGCATAAAATTGTTAAAAACACATCTTATCGGTTTAACGAAGCACCTCAATCAAATTTGAAATCCCAAGTTTCAAAAACAAAGATGCCTCAACATCAGCTAGCACAACTTTTCAACTTGACTCAAGCTATTTCCTCAAGCTCAGTGATCATCAATGTTACTTATTTTCACTCCCACTTGACCTCTAACATCTTATCCACTAATGGGATCTATGCCACTCACAGATCAAAAGGACTTCATGGCTTGTAATGTAAGGCTAAGGTTAAGGTTGGGTAAATATGGTTAAAGTGACTATCATCCAGGAGCATAATTCAACTATCTTACTTTAGGACTTATTCTAAAGTGCAACATTAACAAAGGAGAAAGACACATACTCTAAAAAAATAAAAATAAAACAAACTATACTCTTTTTATAGCTTTCTTTTTTTTTTTCTTTTTTTCCTTTTATAACATAATACATAACTTTGGCTTTTCAACATTTTCAGCCATACAACTCATGCCACTGCAATGCTTCAGCATTGTTTATTCTAACAAAACACAAAACACCACGACTACAACGTGTAAAGGCGTGTGTGTGTACCCCCCCAAACTTGGAACAAACATGGTCCTCAATATTTCAGAAGAGTTAAAGACAATCCTGGATAAGGGTGAGTGTATGGATAATTGGCTAAGTGTAGGAGAAAATGAAAGAAACGGTATAAGGCACAAAGAAAGGTGCTAAGGAAACTTGTGAATGAAATGAAACTGTAGAAGGCTCAAACAAGCAAAAGATGGCCTAAATCATTTCTGCAAGTGGCACAAATATTAATTTCGCCTCAAATCTGCTATCGGCCAAGTAAGAGGTAACTATTTCACACATCTCACAAGTCAAAATAGCTCAAATCCTGTCAAATCATTGAACTAGCATGATGTAGTTTTCAAAAAGAATTTCATTTTTTTCACACAGACTTGGAACTCAAATCAGTCATGATTTACCAAGTTAAAACTAGAGATCTGAAGAAAACAAAACATGCTAAATAAAAAACTCTTCATGAAGCCAAAAGATGAGAAAAAAATAAAAAGAACACATCATCGGGCATAGAAATGAGCATTGGCTAAAATATTATAAATCAATCAGGCAACCACAACCTAAGACACTAAAATAAAAACATCAAATATTCACACCCAAAAATCAGACAACTAAAATAACCAACAAAAGCTAACATATAAAAGTAAAATATAAACTAAATTGCTTTTTTTTCTGTTGAATGAGTTTCGAATTAACCAAAGGGTCACGGGCCAACAGAGGTGATTGCATTTCCTTTCTCTTTAGCTCTGATGGTGCCTAGCTGCTGCAAGATGAATTTGTTTTGGTCTTTGATATTCAACATCACATCCTTCTCTCACAGTCCAGCTAATGCTACTCCCAGGCTAGTGTAGGGATTTATCCGTGAACTGAATCACAAAATCCAAATAAGCCGGATCGATTTATGGTTTATTGTTCAAAATACCAATTCACAAAACCCTAGCATGCTCCTATGAATTTAATGCGTGGATAAGAGGAATTACCGTTATTCCGTAGAGTCTTATCCGATCTTCCGTAACCATACCGCACAGCCCTTAAAGCTTTTGTTATCTATAATTTAAATCAATCATAGAATACTTATGAAAGAGATCTACGCAAGCTACACTCGTAGACGTTTACGCAAAACCCTCTCACTATTCACATGATTTAAATTGTTTGTCTAGAAATCCCAACAACTGTACCCATGCACCTCCAAGAACTAGCAAGCTACACTCGTAGATGTTTACTAGAGCGAGAGATACACTTACAGCCTAGGACCACTTTGTGGAGGTCTATTGATTTTAATTAAAAAAATCCGCGTAGTATTTTTCTTTCAAAAAGGTTTCTTATATGCGCACATATAATTTCTTTGTCATTATGTTTTCCAAATTTTTGAATGTAATTAAACAAGCCCAAAAATTCCCAAAATATAATCGAACAAGAAATTAATCACATAAGCATGCTTGGAAAGCTGTAAATAATAAAAGTAGTAAATCATGCTTCTCCTATTATCTACGTATGCTTAAAATGCGCACATAATAAATCACATATCATACGAGGACAATTAAGGCGAACAAAAATTCCTCGTGGCGCCACAAAACCGAAAATAAAATCCTATCTATTACAATTTGAAATTTGAATTTATTTGGATAAATCCAAATCTTTTCAAATCTTCATCAAATCTTCCAGCGCCTCCAAATCTTTTGGGATTTAGGGTTTTGTGATTTGATGATTGGCCCCAAACCCTAACGCAAACCTAGGGTTTACACAGGATTGCACCAGCCACCAAATTGCAAACCACCACGACGGGACAGCAGCCGCCGACGACAGCACCGCCGCCAGCCCTGCCGCACCGCCGTCGTGCTGCACCGCGTGCCCGCAGCCACGGCCGCACGCACGAGCAGCCTCCTACCGCTTCCACCTAGTCCATCGACCCGCCTCCGTTCTTCGTCCCGACCCATCCAATTACAGATTTGAATAATAATTACAAAAACTATTCTATTACAATTTGTCCTATCAAATCTAATCACGGATTTTCTCGTAATTTTACAAAATAGATTCAACCCTACACGGATAAACCACCGCGGGCTGAATCAAACGGGTTGCCACGACAAAGTAAAATTCATACATGCATTAATGAATCTATTATGAACAACAGAGCCATAAATCAGAAACCTGGCTCTGATACCAATTATAGGGATTTATCCGTGAAACGAATCACAAAATCCAAATAAGCCGGATCGATTTATGTTTATTGTTCACAATACCAATTCACAAAACCCTAGCATGCTCCTATGAATTTAATGCGTGGATAAGAGGAATTACCATTATTTTGTAGAGTCTGATCCTATCTTTCGCGTTTGAATATCCAACTTTAATTTAACCACGCGATTCGATTAAATCTGCGAAAACAGAAATTAGAAAACTAATTTCTAGATTCAATCAAAAATAAAGAAAAAAGAAGAAGAAAGATTTTTGTTCTTCAGATCAGATCTTCAGGGCTGTATCCCAATGCTGTTCAGATCTGCTACTGGTGAGGATTCCACAGATCTGTAGAGTGTAGACTGGAGTCGAATTTCCTTCTCCTCCCCTCTCACTGGCGCCGCCCCTTCTCTCTCTCTCCCTAGGGTTTCAACTGATTTGAATGTTATGAAGTGGCTAGGGTTTCAGAGAGAGAGCTGTCTATTTATAGACCTAGGGTTTTAACCCTAATGGGCTACTGGGCCTTTTTCAGCATATATAAATGGGCCAGACCTGGGACCTAATGCAAATAATAAAGTGGGCCTATAAATTAATTAATTCCCATGTCCACAACCCAGGACACAATTAATTAATTAATATTAATTCTTTTTCACCACAGAATTAATACTGACCTACCCCTTTATTACCACGTTATGAGAACGGGCTGCATTTAATTGAGAATCCCCATATTTAAGGTTATCGGACATTTATTAATTAATCGGAGCTTCTGACAAGCTCTATCTACAATTAATTAATATCTTATTATTCCTGAGTAGTACCACTCAATCCTTATCACTCGTGCCTAAACTTAATTAGTCTTCAAAACTTTGGCACGATGAATGTCATTGAGCTCCTCAGGGAATGTCCCCATCCTATTACTCGGATATGGTTACCTAAACCCAGTCTTAGGCAGTACTACAAGAATTATTGTTACCTAAGATTCGGATATACGAGCATGTTACTTAGGCTCTCCACCACGGCAAGTCAAAGCAACAGTCAATCCGTGCAAATCCCTGAACCTTCGTTAGGGTTTGGACTCAATCAAGAACGAGATCTTGTATTATCTGATGTCAGACAGTTGAATACATCTCACTGCAGTCCATCAATACATCACCCTTGCGTACCAGCATGTCAAGTAACCAAGACAGACTACTTATTCCGACAATGTCGCAGCCTTCCAGACAGACGTATCCTCATATGTTGTCTCGGTTGTGATCAGGTTTATGTCTCACTAGGTCAAATCATCATACTATCTTTCGCGATCTACTACACACCGTATGATCATCCCTATCGGTGAGACAAGAGGATATCATTGTTACATACATATAAGTTTGTTTGACAGATAGGAGAAATAAACCGTTGTATACTCATTGTAATAAATGCTTTCAGTATACAAAACCCATCAGCTAGAGCATCACAAAATAACTAAAATAGAAAATAAATAACAGAAATATAACTAACTAAATGATAGAAATAAAATGAAAGCAGTAAAATTTCAGGGCTATCTCAATTACCAAAGAGTCTGAAACTCTTAGATAGCCCAAAGTACCTCTCCTCTTAAGCATCATTCAATAAGGCCAGAGCCTTCTCTTTGTCGAATCCTCCACCAAAGTATTGCTTCTCTCGTTTCCTCTTCTTGTAATCAACACAAACATACCCTTCATTCAAAATCCTCTTGGAACCAATTCATTGCATGCAACCATATGTGTCATTTCTCTTTCATTTGTAGCACATTGAACAAGGTAGACAAATCATCTACCAAAAATTGAGTTCTTGATTCCAGGGTCGAAACATTTGATCATGTCTTCATCCACAACTTCCTTCACATTATTGACTTGTTGTTGTTCCACAAAGCCATTGCAACCTTCTCTCAGCAAAATCTCTTCCATAGAATTCAAAGAGCTAAACTCTTGGCCCATGTACCAAATATCAGGTGGTTTTGGATTTTTTAAAGGTAATTTTTCATCATCCACCAAATCATCATGCTCCAAATAATAAAACAAAGAGTTCAATTCCATTTCTGGTTGTTCTGTGAAAAGAGTTTGAAATTCCCCCTGTGACAACTCAAGAGATTCAGATTTTTGAATTTCTCATCAACACTTAGCCCCTCAAACTCACTATAATCATTTTCAACTTGCTCTGACTCCATGTACAACTCTTCGTATATTTCCCCAGCAAGAACATCAATTGTAGGACACTCTTGTTTTTCATCATTTTGCTTTTTCACCCCATGTGGAAAAAGTGGTGGTAAAGTTGTAAACTTCCTCTCAGCAGTCATATGCTGCTTCTGTGCTACAACATGAGCTGCAGTCTGTTTCTGTAATTCTTCTTCAGCTTCTTGACCCTGTGCAGGAGAAAATTCCTCAAATTTGCTGCCACTGCTCAATGTTAATGCCTTGACATGTTCTTTTCCAGACCTCTGATTGAATGTGTCACAAAATGGTAAGCTTTGAGGTCTATTTCTCAGCTCGGTTGCCAATTTCCCAACTTGCACTTCCAAACTTCTAAGTGAAGTAGCTTGGCTTTGAATAAGGGCATCTTGACTCTGACTCATTGCAACATTTTTTGTAACAAATTCCTTGAGCATATCCTCCAATGAATTCAGCTGCTTCCTAGGTGGTGCTTCATTTCTTTGTTGATTTTGCTGTTGGAAACCAGAACTCCCAGACTTAAGCTGCTCAGATGCTGCATCATTGGAATTTTCTGACTCATACCATAAAAGATTGGTATAGTTCCTCCACCCTGAGTTGCATGAGTTAGAATATGGACTATTCCCCTAGTTCTGTTGATAATTCAGATTTTCTTCATAGCATACAGATGTTGGATGAGCTGGACACTCTTCAAACTTGTGTGCTTCTCCACAATAAATGCATGATACCACCATAGATTTTTCCTTTTGCAACAATAGTTGGGGACAAATGTTATGCTCAATACTCTCAATTGCTGAACCCGTTGCTGCCAATGGTGCAGTAACAGTAGTGAGAGCATCCACTTGTAAAATTCCTGGCACATTTTGAGTTAATGATGGAGCAGCTATTGGATCTTCCCATTGATAGTTGTTGGATGATATTAGGTCCAGTAGTTCACATGCTTCTTCATAGGATTTTGACAGCAAGGCTCCACTTGCTGATGCATCCAACATCATTCTTGAATTAAAATTAGCCCAAAGTAGAATGTCTTAATTTAAATGTAATTAGGAATCCCATGGTAGGGGCACCTTCTTAGAAACTCCTTAAACCTTTCCCAAGCTTCACTCACATATTCATCCTCTTGCCTAAAAGACATAATCTCATTTTGAAACATGGCAACCTTTGTAGCTGAGAAATACTTCAACAAGAATTTCTGGGTCAACTCATTCCAAGTGATGATAGAATTGGGTGGAAATGAGCTCAACCATGATCGGGCGCTATCCCTCAATGAGAAGGGAAATAGCCTCAGCCTTAGTGCCTCTGGACTCACACCTTGCTGCTTGAAAGAGTCACAAACTACTAAGAAAGATCGTAAATGAAGATGGGGATCATCGGTGGGATGGCCACTAAATCAGCCCATGAACTCCAGCATTTGGAACATTACCGGCTTCAGCTCAAAATGGTTAGCTTCAATTTCAGGCCACACAATGCTTGGTTTTAGCTCCTGCAACAACGGGTTTGCATAACAACGAATAGGTTTGTCTTTATCATTAGCCATAGCCAAGATATTCACCAAGTTGTTTCCACCATTTCCAGCAACACCACCTTGATTTGTCATCTTCTTTTTTTGTTCACAAACTTTTCACACCTGAAGATTAAAACACTACAACACCTTGTTAATCAAACAAGTAAAAATACTATAAATAAAATGAAAGCAGTAATCAAGAAATATATTAGCATTCAGACTCAAAAACAACACTCCCCGGCAACGGCGCCAAAAACTTGTTGTTGTGCTGTAGTGTAACTACACAACTATGCGCAAGTATACGCAATCGATAAGTAATATAGTCTACACAGCCCCCAAGTTTTTCCTCTCTCTAAAATGTGGCTTGTTGAAGAAGAAAAATGGTTGAGATCCCCTTTTGTTTTGCCCTACTTTATCCAAAAAAAGGTGTGCTGCCTGTTTTGCCCTTGTGTGTTGTCTCCGAAATTCGAGTGACACTTGTAAAGCAAGAAATAACTCTTAAAATCACTTTTGCTATTGTGACAGCAAAGTGGTCCCCCCTGGTGCAGTCTCTCAGCTCCCAGTAATGCTACTCCCATGCTCTAACATAACAGTCAACAGATTTACTCTTTCACTCATTTGGCTTGAAACCTAGTTAGTCTCACTCTTTTTCCTTGCAAAACAACTAAAAATAGCAAAACACAACTATACAAGACATAGAATGCAAACAAAGGTAAATACAACACAATAACAACTTAAAATGGGTTAGAAACACTCGAAAGAACATAAAAGACACCTATAAAACACTTAAATAATAACTCCTTTAGGGAGTTATCACCTAAGGGACTAATACAGAAAACTAATCCGGCAGGACCTGCAGTTGAACGGGTACCCAAAAATTAATTTCTTGTTTTGCAAGAACAGGGTCCAGCAAGAAGAACCTCGAAGAAACTAAAAGAATGGATCCTAGATAGTGGATGTTCAGGTCACATGACAGGAGACAAAGACATTTTCATAGACCTTCAGAAAATAAGAGGACCTTCAGTTTCCTTTGGTGACAACTCAAAGGCTAGAGTAATCAGATGAGGGTGCATCGAGCAAAATGGAATGTGCATCATCAATGTGGCCCTCGTCGACAGTCTCAAGCACAACCTATTGAGCATCAGTCAGCTAAGTGAAAACTTGTACATTGTTTCTTTTATTAATACAAGAAGCGAGATCGCTGATAAAACCACTGGAAAAATACAACTTAGAGGAATCAGAAAATGAGGACTCTATGTGGTAGATTGGGAAAGGGGACAACAAGCCTCATGCTTCATCGCATTGAACAAAGAAGAGACCAACTGGCTGTGGCATAAAATACTGTCACATTTGAACTTCAAAACTATCAATCACACTGCCAGAAAATACATTGTCGAATGATTGCCCAAAGAAACCTTCAAGAAGGAAGAATCATGCAAAGCTTGTAAACAAGGAAAACAAGCCAAGGCGTCCTTCAGATTAATCCAGAAAAGGCTACATCAAATAGAATCCTTGAGCTGTTGTAATGGATTTATTTGGCCCTATGACTCCATGCACTATAGGTAACAAAAATTATACTCTGGTTTTTATTGATGATTATTCTAGGTATACGTGGTTGAGACTGCTCAAGAGAAAGGATGAAGTAATGATAATCCTACTGGTGGAGCTGATACTTCGAGTACAAAATCACAAAGAGGTCACGGTGAAGAGGATAGGATCAGACAATGGTACAAAATTCTGTAACAGTACTCTAATGGACTTCTGCGCCGACGCTGGGATAGGACATGAACCCTAAAGGAGGTCGTACGAATGATGCTTGCCGATATAGATCTAGGTCAAAGATATTGGGGAGAAGCAATGATGATTGCTTGCTATACACATAATCGAAGTGGTGTGAACCTCAGATTCAACAAGACTTCCTACAAAGTCTATCATGGTCGTAAGCCTTCCTTAGTTCATCTTCGTGCTTTCGGTTCACCATGTTATATCTATAACAATGGGAAGTCAAAATTAAGCACTTTCTCTCCCAAAGCTGATGAAGGGGTGTTCCTAGGATATGGGCATTCTTCTCACAAGGGTTATAGAGTACTTAATAAGACCATCAAACTTGTGGAAATAACATGTAATGTTATTTTTTATGAAGCTACTTTAGTGTGCATGACTATGAGAAATCTAAGAGATGTGATTCATAAAACCAATTATGTCAATGGACAATCGGGCTCGAATACTTCTGAAGGTGAACTGATTGATCCGACTAGGTTTATGAGTGAGTCTACATCTACGTTGGAGATCTCGGTTGGTCTGTAAACAACCCAAAAGGCCAGTGATGCAACTGGTAATGCTGAGACCTCACTAAATCCTCTCGAGGAGATCACAAGTCAAGGGAGAACTCAAGAAGGAGAAACCGTTCAGCAAAACGACAATGTTGCTGAGAGAACCAGAATAACAAGTGGACTGCTGAAAAAAATTACCAGGAGCGGACTGCTGATGGAAGACGTATCATCACTCCATAAATCTAGTAGACGGATCATCAGCAGCAACCATCCAGAAGATGGCAACCCAACAAGTATAGTTGAAAATCTAAATGACCTACAACTTGTTGATATTCCTGTTTCAGGAAGCCAAATCGGAGCATCCAGCAGTCAAACAATTCCAGTTACTGAGCTGCAAAGACCAAAGTGGTTGCTGAGAGATCATCCATCAGAAGTAGTTTTAGGAGATCTCGTTGATCCGATTCGAACCAGACATAGTGCTATGCTAGCCTGCTACATATCTCAGGAGGAGCTAACCAAAGTTGCTGATCTGATTCGAACTAGACATAGTGCTATGCTAGCCTGCTACATATCTCATCAGCAAATACTGTCCAGAAAAGACAAAGACTCTACGGATTCCCATGAGCACAGCATGTCGAATTTCAATGGATGAAGAAGGTGAATCCATGGACCCAATAACATATAGAGGTATTATTAGTTCATTACTATATCTAATGGCCAAAAGGCCAGATATTTCGTATGTTGTAGGCGTATGTGCTAGATATCAAGCAAATCCAAAGAAATCGCACATGAAGTACACGCGAAGGATTGTCAAATATCTGAAAGGGACAAAGTCACTAGGGATTTGGTATCCTAGAGAAGACGATCTCACACTTGTTGGATATTCAGACTTAACTTTGGAGGATGCCGAATTGATCAGAAAAATACGAGTGGGACTTGTCAATTCCTTGGACACAAGTTGATCAACTGGTTCAGCAAAAAACAACATTTGGTAGCAACATCCACAACTGAAGCTGAATACGTGGCTACTGCGAGTTTTTATACACGGGTGTTGTGGATCAAGCATTAACTTCAAGATTATGAAGTCAGCACCAGATGCGTCCCTATCTACTGCGACAACAATATTGTGATGTGCATCACCATCATTCAAGGACGAAGCATATTGATATCAGACATCATTTCATCCGCAATCACATTGAAAAGAAGGACATTCAGTGGATTACATTCGAACAGTTGACCAGCTAGTAGACATATTCACCAAACCTCTAGCAGAAAGCAGATTCAAAGAGCTTTGTCTTAAGCTTGGATTATCGGAGTTAGATGAGGCTGTGGAAGAATGAGCCCCAGATCTCATTTTGTTCTTGTAATTCTGGAGATGATGCAGATTAGAGTGTGTCAAAGCTCACACTCTCCAGCCAGATGCGGAAAAATTTATAGTCGATTTGCTGAGTCCAAGCTCTCACTAGATTCGACATCAGTTGCTAAAACTTCACCTTTCAGCAGACGAATTAGTAATTACTGAGTCCCAGCTCTCAGCAATCATTCAAGGACCATTGGATCTACCTTGGGAAGATGTCCAACAAAGAATAATTAAAAGCGAGATTTTTTCAACCGATGAAATAGTTTAAACCACATTAATGGAGAGAGTTAATGTTGGGACGGTCAAAATTTGTTATCATTTTTGAAGATTTAGTATAAGGCTCGAGATGATTCAGATCTGGATATGGTATCACGAAAGGCCACGTGTAAAATTTTTCTGAAACCGTCGGTTCCAGAGACAGATGATTTGATTGATCGAACAAATCTTCAGGATGGGTTTGTTTATTTAGAGAGAGTTCTTTTGTTCAGGGAAACATATTCAGCCTTCTAAAGTTATACTCATCTCATGCCTTCGATCCCCTCCGATTCAAGATTAAACCCTATTGCTCAAGAAAACAAGATGTCATCCTTTACCATCTCACCAAAATACCGACTAGATGGGTTCGAGCAACGTGACTTGGAAGTCTCCAAATTGAGAGGAAGAGTTGTAATCTTCACTGAAATCATCTCTAAGAAGATTCTCTTGATTCTCGGTTCACCTCTGATAATGAGTTTTCTTATATTAGAACCAAATGGAGATAGGAAGTCCATTTTGTCAGGCCATGACAACTTCATCGTTGGAGATATATAAGCTTGTCAGGTGGGTCTGAGGATGGATATTCCTTAGTCACATAGTCTTGGAACTCCTTTGGGCACCTGTGGAATTTCCTATCCAAAGGATTCCCAGATCACATATTTCTCACCTCTTCTTCAAGGGTTTCAAAAGTCAACCATGGAGAAGAAGAAGAGATGGAGGAAAGGCTTGTGGATGGAGTATATGCAACTCGTGAGCATCTGCTTAGCATGCGAGGCTAAAGAAGCACACATCTAGACGTGCGAGCTTGCGGGTGGTGCAGATGTAACTCATCCTACGTAAAGTATGGACATCTGTATGGCACCCGAAGCTAGTGAAAGAGTGTGGACAAGAGCACCGGTCTGAGCAGATGGTGAGTTATGCTAGGCTCGGACTTTCTTTCGAACTATATGCTGGTTTGTCCACAGGAAGTAAGAAGGTTGTTGCCGAAGAGAAGTCTACATGCATCGCAAGGGGAGGTAGAAGATGAACTTGTGAATAGACATCTCACAGCCTAGAAGACGTTGCTGCGCATGTGGGGAGACATGCAGCAACGAGCTCGGGGAGGAGACCAAGAAGAAGGATCATATCTAACAATGACATTATTTGGAGTTGTTTGAAGATGAATTGATCATTGTAACTTGTAGTTTATTACTTTGCGAAGTGTAATTCTTGTAAATCAATGACATCAATAAAACAATATGCTCGTTTTGATTACAATACTCTGCTATCTCAAAATAGTAATTGCATAAACAAATTGCTAGATCATTACACTCCTTTTGTAAATAGCTTTCTATCTAAAACTCTATTGTTTTTCCCTTGGTTAAAATCAAAGATAAAGGGAAAATCAACATATAGGAATATCAAGAAAAAGTCTCCCTCGAAGCTAAAAAGGAAGCATAGTTCTTGATGGATGTTGTGATAAATTTTACTCAAGCAAAGTCTCTGCCGAATACTGAATCCAAACTCTCAGTAAAGACTCTTTGAATTCTAAAAGTTCAAGAATTATAGAAGAGTCTAGATTGATTACTGGGTCCAAGCTCTCAGTAAAGACTCTTTGAACTCTAAATATTGAAGAATCATAAGAGTCTAGATTATCTACTGAGTCCAAGCTCTCAGTAGAATCCCGAAGGCTGCAGAGTCCAAGCTCTCAGCAGATTCCAGGTTGTATGCTAAGTCCAAGCTCTCAGCAGATGCCGGTTGAATGCTGAATCCAAGCTCTCAGCAGATACCTAATGGTCGCTGAGTCCAAGCTCTCGGCAAATATCTGTTGACTGCTGAGTCCAAGCTCTCAGCAATATATATTATGTTTGTTGTATTTTGCCCATCAGACAGAATCGGGATAATGATTTCAAATCTCCTGAATTTTCGGGAGAAGTAGGAATTGGAATATGCCTCTGCCACATCATTTCAATGGTCCTGTTCAGCACAAAGGGAGTTTCTGCTCCTAATCTCCATTCCGGGACCGTAGCTGGATCCATTCCTAGAGCACGAAGATAATTCTCGTTGTGTTCTCTTACGCTTGCGATAAGGTTGACCTGCAGTCTTGCTCGGGTATCAACATCTAGTGAGCTAGTGGTTTTATTTCTCCTTGACATTCTTCTCAGCAATTTCTTTTTCAGCAGCTTACCTCTCTGCTACTGGGTCAGATTGCTGGCCTACCGTCTGATTGACTTCCTCTGGGTTTGCTTTATCCTCCTCAATTATCATCTCAAGGTCAACATTCTCTGTCTCTGCTGCCTTGTCTTCTTCTTTTTCAGCAGTGGTTTGGTTGTCCTCTTGCATGAAATCTCTTTCTACTAAAATCGTAACAACTTGGCTTCTTCCTTGCGCAGCAAGTTGTTGATCTTCAGACATTTTCTCAAGTACAAAATTTCTACCATGTTGCACAGCAGCCTGTAGAAAGACACTACCAATGTTAACATCAACATCATCACTTCCCCCTTACGCAGTGACGGGCTGAACAGTCAAAGTAGCAGAACTCCTTTCTCCTTGCACATGAGTCTGTTGCATCATCGATTCGCCAGAGTTTCTTGGCATCACCTCTTGCAAATCCCTGAATGCTCATTTCCTTTGTATTTTGTCAAATTCAGCATCTGACAAAGCATCTGGATTTACAATCTTTTCTTCGGCATCACTGACCTTAGTTTTGCCTTTTGTGATCTGTGCTTTCTCAACATCTTTCCTGGTGATGCGTCCAGGTTGACCACCTTCCTTGACCTTGGCATTGCGCTCTTCATAGGCAGCTTTGACTTGCACAAATCGAACATCCCTTTGCTTGAGAATCATTTTCAGCATTGCCTTATCGAATTCCTTTTGTGCCCTTGCCTTCTTCAAGTTCTTCTCCTTATGCCTCTTATTCCATGCTTCCTTCTCTTCCGCAGAGAACTCTGGTTTTCTCTTCATTTCTTTGGAGGCAGACTCAACAGGTACTTTGTCGGCATCCTTGGCAACATCAGGAATTGGTAGTGATGTGTCTACTACCGGAACAGTGATCTGAGTAGTTGATCCTTGGAAGCGATTATTCCTTCCTCTTTTCTTTGTTATTTCTTCATCATCAGCTGGATTTCTCTTCCTCTGCTGGGGGATCTTCGGCGTGCGCTTTTTCTTCACTACAAGTAGAATAGGGGGTTCCAACTGTGTGATCTCTTGCAGGCTTTCAAACTGTTTGAACAGGGCATCCTATTCTGCTTGTGTTCTTTCCGCTTCAATCTCCTCCTCAGTCAGTGGAATAACAGTCTACAGGATAGCGTGTCCTTGGTAAGGTTCTTCCTCATTAGAAACTTGTTCGTTGGGATCAACACTACTTTTTCTTCTTGGAACTAGTGGCTCCCTAAAGTCCTTTGCAGGCTGTTGCTTCTTGGTGGGCGGTATGTAGTCTGTAGATATCAAATCTTCTCCATGACATCGCTTCCCTTTGGGTATAATGCCCTCAAGAAAGTGACTTATCTTGAGTCTAAAATCCACGTCCTGGGTGAACGTATGCTCCATATTGATATTCTTGTTTTTGTAGATATGCGCCAGCCACTTGGTGTAGATGAACTTCGTCCAGTTCCCACGGACTTGATCATCAATAGCCATCTTCACAGCAAACTTTTTGGCACTCAATTCGGAAAGAGAGCCAACTTTGCCTACTAGAATCCTTATCAAAATTTGCGCTAGGCTCTTCATGGGCTCTTCCAATGATCTCAACGGTGCAGCCAGTTTCCATGGTTGTTGGTCCCGGTTTATCAGGGTATAACTTGGCAGCGGAAAATGTGTTAGTTCGTTTCTTGCACTCTGCTGGTTACTCAGCTGACTGGGACCTTGTCAGCTGGTAAGTCAACTGGCACTATGAGTACTCAGCTGACTGGCGACTGGCTGGTCAGCTGGTTGCTCAAGACTTAGAATATTTTAAGCCTAGTTTGCACAGTTATCAGTTTTCAGATATACACCAGCACTTGAGTGCTGGGTTTCAAATACAAATTTAAATACTGAAAGCAGATAAAGGCAAAGGATTTTTATAGTGGTTCGATCAACTGATCTACGTCCACTCTCCAGTCGACTCACTGGAAATTCACTAAAAGAGCAATCAGGTACAAAGAGTCCTACGATCTATCTCCAGCTGGTAGATGCCCCGTCTACCAGTCCACTGGATCAACCGCTCCCGGTCCTTGTCCTTCTTCAGCTCTCATCAGATGGATGGAGTGCGAGCACGTCACTTCAACCTCCTCCTCTGACTGGTTGGGTGTTGAGTTCTCCCAAGAACGTAAATCCTCTACGGCAAACTGCCCGTAATAACTCAAGAGCTGGCTGGCTCTAGAGCTGCTATGTTCTTCCTCAGAAAGAGAAAGAACACCAAGTGAGGTCTAAACTTACAAGCAGGAAGCTTGAAAGTCTCGTGTTTGAAAGATATCAACACACGGAAAAGCTTTAAAGAAAGCCTCGAAAGATGCTTGCTTGCTTGCAATGAATGTTCGTTCTTTCGGTAGTTGGAGAGTATTGAATGTTCAGGATGCAAGCGTGTAAGCCAGCGTGCAAGCGTCTTAAATGTTGGTAGCTCCGACCTATTTATAGACGCAGGATCCCATTCAAATTTCTAGCCATTTGGACACATCCGGAATGGGTCTCTGTCCTTGGATGTACTTCAGACGGCGGCAGGTAGGAATTTCAGGAAAACGCCATACCTGTGTCTGCTTTTTCTGACACAGACCTCTTTGTGTCAGAACGGCATTATTTCGTCAGTACGAGGAATCGCAACTGGTGTCTTGAACTGATAGACTTTAAGGTATCCTCCCTTAAAGTCATACTTTGTCAGTTTATTCCTCATACGAATCTTCTTTTTGTCTCTAAGACTCTGGGAGAGCGAATCTTCAATTCTGCTGGTAACATCCGACTGGTAGATCATTCTGGTGATCTTGTGCTGGCAGTCTCTGCTGGTGACTTACGCTGGCACAATCTAAGTCTACCAATATGTCTGATGTTAACCCTTTCTTCGAATCTCCCGTGACTGGTGGCTTCACCGCTGGTGAATAGTGTCAGCCAGAACACGTATTCTGCTGGTAGGATTTGTCAGCCTCCTGCTGGTGAAATCCTTCCAACTGGTGAACAGTAGCCAGTCATTAGCTCTTGACTCCATGCTGATGAACAGTGTCAGCATGGGTCTGTCAGTCGTCTGCTGGTGAAATCCTTCACCAGGTAAGAGATTCTCATGCTGATGAACAGTGTCAGCATGTCTTGATCAGCTACGACTTATAACTCAAAAGACCTAAACAGGACTTTACATTTGAGACTAGAGCTATTCTAGAGACAAACTGACGCTGGTTGGACTTAGGATTTGATCCACCAAAACACTTAAACACCAAATCAAAGATCTAAGCTATCAACTGGGGAAGGGAAACTTAGATAATTTTTCCAACAATTTCCCCCTTTTTGGTGCAATCAAAGCCTAACCAGCGAGCACTCAGCTGATGAGGAAAGTTACAAAGTATTTCAGGGTTTTTACAAATAAACCTATCAGATCTAAACCCATGAAACTACTTCCTCACATCAGCTCTAACCTAAGGATCTTCCCCCTCAAACTGGGAGAGATATTGCTCGATTAAATTATGAAGTAAGAATCTGAGCCAGGTTAGAATTAAAAAAAATATCAAATGGAGTGTTGGTGCTGATTACACAAAATGTGTAAGTTCAGCTGGTAAGTAAAAATCAGTAGACATTAGTTGGACAATGAGAAATTGTCGTCAACCCGTCAGTAATCAATCCATTAATGATGTGAAATTACAAGTACAGGAAGGACAACTGACTAGTCTAGAGATACGAATACTTACAACAAAATGAAGAAGCTAGACTATGGCTGAGAAGATGATCCTGGTGATTGAGTTCTGCTGGTAAAGGACCTCAGGATCTCAGTGAGCGCTGCCATATCTTGTCTGCTCTTCTCCCTTTCCTCAGCAGCTATCCTCCTCTCCTCTTCAGCAAGGCGAGCTCTCTCAGCCTCAGCCCGTGCTCGCGCACTTTCCCCCTCTTGGATCCGCGCCAAAAAGGAGGACACTCCAGCGGTGAATGACCCCATCTGCTGAGTCATTTCGGTTTGGAAGCTGGCGAACCGCTGGTCCATCCTGGCATCAAAGAATGCAAGAAGCTGTGCAGGGGGATGGATCTCGGAGATAGGCTGTGCTGAAACTTCAAGGGAAGAGGAAGGCACATCAGTTGCGGAAGGAGCCGCTGCTGGTTCAGGTGCAGCTGATATCTCCATCGGGGCTGGCTCCTCCGCTGGCACTGCAGCTGCAGCTGGTGCCTCTACTTGTACTTCCTCAGCTGGCTCCTCAGCTGATTCCACCACTAGCACTGCTGCTGGAGCTGGCTGGACTTCTTCAAAAACGAGTGGGGCTGTGAATTCCACCACTTGCCAGTCCATAGAATCAGGGACGAGATCGCCCGAGACAATAGGAACATGAGGGACGGCAAGGGTCAGCCACAAACCACTAGAAGGATCCTCCTCCACAATGTGGTCTACCAGCAAGGCGCAGGCAGCCATGTCGAACAGGATAGCATGATAGGGAGGGATCCTTGGGAGGGTAACCAGCACTTTGAGGCGTCGGAGCGCGTACGTCAGCTGGTACCCCCGACTGCTGACTCGGAACTGGAGGAAAGGTAACTTGACCTTTTGCCGTGGCGGGAGGCCGGAGCTTCCAGTCAGCTGCCTATACTCTGCAATCTTCAGCAAGCGGCGCTGGATCCTCCTTGTAGACAGCTGCTGGGGGCATTCAGGATCGGTGCCCATGAAAGCATTGGCCCACTCCTCCTCCGCTCTCCAGTAGCCAAGACCCAGCCTGGCATAGAGAACCGCCCGCTTCTCCACAGTCAGCAGGCGCTGGCATATATCAAAAGTCCGCCATCTCCGGAACTCCAGACATAGTTCCGGATCCACCCTCCAGAGTCTACGGTAGCTGGATATTATCTCGTCATTGACGGCATTTTCCACCTCCACCGTGATGTTCTCAGCATACTCATAGAGAGTGGCATTGTAATATTCCACTGGCTGCAGGGGCAGGCACCAGTCAGAGATTCTGGAGGCATATATCGACTGGTGGGGGAGTCCGCTGAAGGGTATGATGTTGAATGCAGATGGCTCTGGCACTCTTGAATTATAAAATGCCATCTCCCCGCGCTGCTCCCACCGGTGCACCCTTGTCACTCGAGCCTGGAAGGTATCCTCATCAACCAGTTGATGCTCTTGGATGCAGAGCATATAAGGTCGCCTGTCAGTGCGCGCACGCTTAGCTGGCGGTGTTGAGGATGCAGCTGGTCGCCCAGAAGTTGATGTCGAGGCATCTGAGGATCGGGGGCGACTGGCAGGATGATGAGCCTTATCATCAATGTCTGGGAACAGATCCCTTGGCTCCATCCTCTGCACCATTGAGTGATGAACCACCTCCGTAGCTGGCTCCTGCTCTGGCTCCTTGGCCCTTAGTTCCTCTTCATCCTCGGATTCAGAACTGACATCCGAGAAGCTCGCCAGTTGTACCGAGGAGGTCGCCCGCCCTTCTTCTCCTCCACTGGCACCCCCTTGCGCGGCCAGTGGGACGTCGTCACCTCCACCACCCCTTGCACGGGTGGAGGGACATCAGCGGTTTCCTCCTCCGGCTGGTACTCGTCCACAAGGGATAGTACATCCTTGTCAGCGCCCATCACCAGCAGGCGTTCAAAAGTTTCTTCAGATAAGATTTCGCCTGGTGCTGGTGCTGGTGGCCTTGCACTTGTGGATTCGAACGCTTTTCCTTTGCCCCTGGTCGCCAGCCTCAGTTGCTCCTCTATTTCCTCCTGGCGCCTGGCCTCAGTCTCAGCCTTGATCTGAGCAAAGCGCTCATCCCTGGCCGCCAGCTCCGCCTCTCTCTTCTGCTTCGCCAGCAGAGCCCGGAGCCTTGACTTGGCCTTCTTCTTCCTCACCAAGGAAGCACTCCTTGCCCTCTTGGCGTGCTCCTCAGCCTTCTGCGCCTTGGTCATGACTCGCTTGCGCTTGCGAGTCATCTTCTCCAGCGTCTCCTCCTCAGTCAGCCCTAGTAAGTTCTTCTTGACTGGGATGGAGATTTTCCCAGATTCTGGATTGTATGCCACGGCTTGCGGGGGCTGCTGGTGCTGAGAGGTCTTCGCCTTCTTGCGGGAGGGCTTCTTGGTGACTGGCGCCTGCATAACTGGTTGAGGGAAACTGCCAGAAGCCTCCACTTCCGCCTCCTCCATTTGGGTAAAAAGAGACTCAGTCTCCATCTTCCTTTTCAACTCGCCCCTGGCCTCCTCCGTCAGCGGCTGTGCCATGACTGGCACCTGTTCCCCCTTATCCTCCTCTTCTTCCTCGGAAACAACCGTGGCTGGGTCGACTGCTGTCTTTCCCTTCAGCCTCCGCGGCTTATGGTAGTCAGGGCGGGGCAGCTTTGCCTGCTCCTTGGTGGGCGGAATGAAATCCGAACTCACCAGTTGCTCCCCCTGGTCCACTCCATCTCCAATCTCCATCTCCAAAATATGGCTGATCCGCAGCCCAAAGGATACGGAGTGAGTGAACGTCCCATCAATTGGAATGTTGATGTTGCGATCAACATTCTCCAGCAGTCTCCTGAAAAAGAACTCGGCCCAGTTCCCTTCCACTCCATCCACCAGCGCGCACATCACGGAGAATTTGCGCAGGCTCAACTCAGCATATGAGCCAACTTCGCACTGCAGCATTCTGACGACGATGTCGCACACCATCTGCCACCAGTCGTCCATCTCCGACTTCCGCATTCCAGTGCGAAAATTCGTCACCCCCTCCCTCTTCCACTGAGTCCACCGCCTCCTGAACTCCTCTACATCGTTGTGGAAGTAGGTGGCTATCTCCATTCCCTCGTTCCTCAATCCGAACAAGTCGGTGAGGTATTCGGCGCTGACAGTGATCATATGGCCGAAGACGGAAGTGGTGAAGGACTTCCTCCCGTCAGCAATCACGGCCCGTGCATAGAACTCCGCCACCATATGCGGATGGAAGGTCTCGGGCCTTGCTGTCAGATATTGTCGAAGGCCTTCCCGGTCGATCATCTCGATCAACTCCGCTCCAAAATTCTTGCGCGCCAGCTTCTCGTTCAGAATTTTTTCTTTCTGAACTTGCGCCGCCCTGATTTGCGCGTTCGAGAGTTGAGCCCTGGTCGCTGGTTTGTTCAACTGAACCAGGCGGGCGAATGGAAGTGTGTAGTCTATATCGTCCATCTGTGTGATGCCAGTGTAAGTCGGCATGTGGGCCTCTGCAACAGGTAAGTCTGGTGAACCAGACGAAGAAGATGTAGATGTAGATGGAGGGTTATCAGCTGGAGGTTGAGATGATGATGCCATGACTTAGAAGTATTCAAGTTCAGAAAATGTCAAAGGAAGTATTTATATTCGAGTCCATGCAAGATCAGACGACCAGGATCATCGCTCAGCAAGCGGGGATCGACGGTCATCAGTAGGCCCGGTTCCCTGTGCGACGTGCGCGGTCGTGCTGACGTGGGCTACGTCGTGGAGCTGACGTGGCACTCAGCGATTGGTGGCAACCAAACGTCGGACTGCGCAGACACTGTGCGCATTAAATGTGGCATTAAATGCCGCATTAAATTCTGAGGGCTGTACACGCTACTTGGATTTGAACGATCCCGCCTTTTCTGAGACAGCTGGCAAGACTGGTCATCAGTAGCACATACCAGTCGCATGCTTCCCCCTAACTGGTTGGCCTCTTCATCAGTTAGCAACTGATACCACTTGCTGATAGTACTTGCTGCTGGCAAACTTCCATCAGTTATCAGCTGGCAACTGGAAAGATGGAAAATTGAGCGCTTGGACTCAATTTTATTCCGCATAATCTTCTCTTCTCTTGGAATTGGGAGCTGGGACCCAATTTCGCTTCAACTGATGGCCTATGCTGGCAAGATTCCGCCAGTAGACACCACTAGTTAGATAGAGATACCACTTGAGTAGAAACAACTAAGAGCTTGGACTTAGTCGTAATCAGCGTCCTCCAGAAGATCAAGAACAGAATGAGAGCTGGGACTCATTCTTCCTCATCATTGGGGCTCACATCAATCTCCATAAGACCGAGTTTGATGCACAACTCCTTGAATCTTGCTTCTGGCAGTGGCTTGGTGAAGATGTCAGCCAGTTGATCTTCAGTTCTGATATAGTCCACGCTGACATCCTTCTTCTCGACATGATCACGAATGAAGTGATGTCGAATATCTATGTGCTTGGTTCTGGAGTGATGAACCGGATTCTTCGTGATGCACATAGCACTGTTGTTGTCGCAATAGATTGGAACACAGCCAGTGTCCACTTCATAATCCTCCAGTTGTTGCTTGATCCAAATTATTTGAGCACAGCAACTGGCAGCGGCAACATATTCAGCCTCAGTGGTGGATGTAGCAACAGAGTGCTGCTTCTTGCTGAACCAACTGATCAGCTTGTGTCCTAGAAACTGACACGTACCACTGGTACTCTTCCGGTCAATACGACATCCAGCGAAATCAGAATCAGAATATCCAATGAGTGTAAGCTCATCATTCCTGGGATACCATATTCCGAGAGATTCAGTCCCCTTCAGATATTTCACTATCCTCTTGGCAGCTTCCATGTGTGACTTCTTCGGATTTGCTTGAAATCTGGCACACACTCCGACTGAATAAGAAATGTCGGGTCTGCTGGCTGTGAGATAGAGAAGTGATCCAATGATTCCTCGGTAAATGGTAGGATCAACTGATTCACCTTGCTCATCAAGAAATATTTGACAACTGGTGCTCATAGGTATTCTGAGGGACTTAGTTTTCTCTGGGCAATATTTCTGGATTAAGTCCTTCGTATACTTCCGCTGGCTGATAAAAATTCCATCAGCTGACTGCTGGACCTGGAGTCCTAGGAAGTATGTTAACTTGCCCATCATACTCATCTGAAATGATGTCTGCATCAGTTGAGAAAACTTCTCACAGAGAGTTATATTCCTTGATCCGAATATGATGTCATCTACATAAATCTGCACCATTAGCATGTCACCACCATCCTTGAGAAGAAAGAGAGTCCTATCAATCTTCCCTTTCCGAAATCCATTGCTGGTGAGGAATTGTGACAGCGTTTCGTACCAAGCCCTGGGCGCCTGTTTCAATCCATACAGGGCCTTTCTCAGCTTGTACACCTTGGTGCCAACTTCAAAGCCTGGAGGTTGCTCAACATAAACCTCCTCTTTTAGCTCGCCATTCAAGAAGGCGCTCTTCACATCCATCTGGAATACTGTGAAGCCGTGATACGCTGCATACGCAAGGAACAGCCGTATCGCCTCCATTCTGGCAACTGGTGCGAAGGTCTCATCGAAATCGATCCCTTCACACTGCCTGTAACCTTTGGCAACTAATCGAGCTTTGTTTCTGACCACGGTGCCATTCTCATCTCGCTTGTTCTTGAAAACCCACTTGGTGCCAATCACTGACTGATGTGATGGTCTCTCCACCAAGTCCCAAACGTTATTGCGAGTGAATTCTGCAAGCTCCTCTTGCATGGCATTAATCTAATCAGCGGATTCTAGCGCAACTCCTATGGAAGTAGGTTCCATTTGAGAAATAAAGCAACTCAGGAGCGCACTGCCGTGTCGAGTCTGGACAGAACCTTCCGGATCACC
>JAPKLW010000048.1:262280-299451 GCA_026898455.1 Plectranthus barbatus
TCAAAGATCTAAGCTATCAACTGGGGAAGGGAAACTTAGATAATTTTTCCAACAATTTCCCCCTTTTTGGTGCAATCAAAGCCTAACCAGCGAGCACTCAGCTGATGAGGAAAGTTACAAAGTATTTCAGGGTTTTTACAAATAAACCTATCAGATCTAAACCCATGAAACTACTTCCTCACATCAGCTCTAACCTAAGGATCTTCCCCCTCAAACTGGGAGAGATATTGCTCGATTAAATTATGAAGTAAGAATCTGAGCCAGGTTAGAATTAAAAAAAATATCAAATGGAGTGTTGGTGCTGATTACACAAAATGTGTAAGTTCAGCTGGTAAGTAAAAATCAGTAGACATTAGTTGGACAATGAGAAATTGTCGTCAACCCGTCAGTAATCAATCCATTAATGATGTGAAATTACAAGTACAGGAAGGACAACTGACTAGTCTAGAGATACGAATACTTACAACAAAATGAAGAAGCTAGACTATGGCTGAGAAGATGATCCTGGTGATTGAGTTCTGCTGGTAAAGGACCTCAGGATCTCAGTGAGCGCTGCCATATCTTGTCTGCTCTTCTCCCTTTCCTCAGCAGCTATCCTCCTCTCCTCTTCAGCAAGGCGAGCTCTCTCAGCCTCAGCCCGTGCTCGCGCACTTTCCCCCTCTTGGATCCGCGCCAAAAAGGAGGACACTCCAGCGGTGAATGACCCCATCTGCTGAGTCATTTCGGTTTGGAAGCTGGCGAACCGCTGGTCCATCCTGGCATCAAAGAATGCAAGAAGCTGTGCAGGGGGATGGATCTCGGAGATAGGCTGTGCTGAAACTTCAAGGGAAGAGGAAGGCACATCAGTTGCGGAAGGAGCCGCTGCTGGTTCAGGTGCAGCTGATATCTCCATCGGGGCTGGCTCCTCCGCTGGCACTGCAGCTGCAGCTGGTGCCTCTACTTGTACTTCCTCAGCTGGCTCCTCAGCTGATTCCACCACTAGCACTGCTGCTGGAGCTGGCTGGACTTCTTCAAAAACGAGTGGGGCTGTGAATTCCACCACTTGCCAGTCCATAGAATCAGGGACGAGATCGCCCGAGACAATAGGAACATGAGGGACGGCAAGGGTCAGCCACAAACCACTAGAAGGATCCTCCTCCACAATGTGGTCTACCAGCAAGGCGCAGGCAGCCATGTCGAACAGGATAGCATGATAGGGAGGGATCCTTGGGAGGGTAACCAGCACTTTGAGGCGTCGGAGCGCGTACGTCAGCTGGTACCCCCGACTGCTGACTCGGAACTGGAGGAAAGGTAACTTGACCTTTTGCCGTGGCGGGAGGCCGGAGCTTCCAGTCAGCTGCCTATACTCTGCAATCTTCAGCAAGCGGCGCTGGATCCTCCTTGTAGACAGCTGCTGGGGGCATTCAGGATCGGTGCCCATGAAAGCATTGGCCCACTCCTCCTCCGCTCTCCAGTAGCCAAGACCCAGCCTGGCATAGAGAACCGCCCGCTTCTCCACAGTCAGCAGGCGCTGGCATCTATCAAAAATTCGCCATCTCCGGAACTCCAGACATAGTTCCGGATCCACCCTCCAAAGCCTACGGTAGCTGGATATCATCTCGTCATTGACGGCATTTTCCACCTCCACCGTGATGTTCTCAGCATACTCATAGAGAGTGGCATTGTAATATTCCACTGGCTGCAGGGGCAGGCACCAGTCAGAGATTCTGGAGGCATATATCGACTGGTGGGGGAGTCCGCTGAAGGGTATGATGTTGAATGCAGATGGCTCTGGCACTCTTGAATTATAAAATGCCATCTCCCCGCGCTGCTCCCACCGGTGCACCCTTGTCACTCGAGCCTGGAAGGTATCCTCATCAACCAGTTGATGCTCTTGGATGCAGAGCATATAAGGTCGCCTGTCAGTGCGCGCACGCTTAGCTGGCGGTGTTGAGGATGCAGCTGGTCGCCCAGAAGTTGATGTCGAGGCATCTGAGGATCGGGGGCGACTGGCAGGATGATGAGCCTTATCATCAATGTCTGGGAACAGATCCCTTGGCTCCATCCTCTGCACCATTGAGTGATGAACCACCTCCGTAGCTGGCTCCTGCTCTGGCTCCTTGGCCCTTAGTTCCTCTTCATCCTCGGATTCAGAACTGACATCCGAGAAGCTCGCCAGTTGTACCGAGGAGGTCGCCCGCCCTTCTTCTCCTCCACTGGCACCCCCTTGCGCGGCCAGTGGGACGTCGTCACCTCCACCACCCCTTGCACGGGTGGAGGGACATCAGCGGTTTCCTCCTCCGGCTGGTACTCGTCCACAAGGGATAGTACATCCTTGTCAGCGCCCATCACCAGCAGGCGTTCAAAAGTTTCTTCAGATAAGATTTCGCCTGGTGCTGGTGCTGGTGGCCTTGCACTTGTGGATTCGAACGCTTTTCCTTTGCCCCTGGTCGCCAGCCTCAGTTGCTCCTCTATTTCCTCCTGGCGCCTGGCCTCAGTCTCAGCCTTGATCTGAGCAAAGCGCTCATCCCTGGCCGCCAGCTCCGCCTCTCTCTTCTGCTTCGCCAGCAGAGCCCGGAGCCTTGACTTGGCCTTCTTCTTCCTCACCAAGGAAGCACTCCTTGCCCTCTTGGCGTGCTCCTCAGCCTTCTGCGCCTTGGTCATGACTCGCTTGCGCTTGCGAGTCATCTTCTCCAGCGTCTCCTCCTCAGTCAGCCCTAGTAAGTTCTTCTTGACTGGGATGGAGATTTTCCCAGATTCTGGATTGTATGCCACGGCTTGCGGGGGCTGCTGGTGCTGAGAGGTCTTCGCCTTCTTGCGGGAGGGCTTCTTGGTGACTGGCGCCTGCATAACTGGTTGAGGGAAACTGCCAGAAGCCTCCACTTCCGCCTCCTCCATTTGGGTAAAAAGAGACTCAGTCTCCATCTTCCTTTTCAACTCGCCCCTGGCCTCCTCCGTCAGCGGCTGTGCCATGACTGGCACCTGTTCCCCCTTATCCTCCTCTTCTTCCTCGGAAACAACCGTGGCTGGGTCGACTGCTGTCTTTCCCTTCAGCCTCCGCGGCTTATGGTAGTCAGGGCGGGGCAGCTTTGCCTGCTCCTTGGTGGGCGGAATGAAATCCGAACTCACCAGTTGCTCCCCCTGGTCCACTCCATCTCCAATCTCCATCTCCAAAATATGGCTGATCCGCAGCCCAAAGGATACGGAGTGAGTGAACGTCCCATCAATTGGAATGTTGATGTTGCGATCAACATTCTCCAGCAGTCTCCTGAAAAAGAACTCGGCCCAGTTCCCTTCCACTCCATCCACCAGCGCGCACATCACGGAGAATTTGCGCAGGCTCAACTCAGCATATGAGCCAACTTCGCACTGCAGCATTCTGACGACGATGTCGCACACCATCTGCCACCAGTCGTCCATCTCCGACTTCCGCATTCCAGTGCGAAAATTCGTCACCCCCTCCCTCTTCCACTGAGTCCACCGCCTCCTGAACTCCTCTACATCGTTGTGGAAGTAGGTGGCTATCTCCATTCCCTCGTTCCTCAATCCGAACAAGTCGGTGAGGTATTCGGCGCTGACAGTGATCATATGGCCGAAGACGGAAGTGGTGAAGGACTTCCTCCCGTCAGCAATCACGGCCCGTGCATAGAACTCCGCCACCATATGCGGATGGAAGGTCTCGGGCCTTGCTGTCAGATATTGTCGAAGGCCTTCCCGGTCGATCATCTCGATCAACTCCGCTCCAAAATTCTTGCGCGCCAGCTTCTCGTTCAGAATTTTTTCTTTCTGAACTTGCGCCGCCCTGATTTGCGCGTTCGAGAGTTGAGCCCTGGTCGCTGGTTTGTTCAACTGAACCAGGCGGGCGAATGGAAGTGTGTAGTCTATATCGTCCATCTGTGTGATGCCAGTGTAAGTCGGCATGTGGGCCTCTGCAACAGGTAAGTCTGGTGAACCAGACGAAGAAGATGTAGATGTAGATGGAGGGTTATCAGCTGGAGGTTGAGATGATGATGCCATGACTTAGAAGTATTCAAGTTCAGAAAATGTCAAAGGAAGTATTTATATTCGAGTCCATGCAAGATCAGACGACCAGGATCATCGCTCAGCAAGCGGGGATCGACGGTCATCAGTAGGCCCGGTTCCCTGTGCGACGTGCGCGGTCGTGCTGACGTGGGCTACGTCGTGGAGCTGACGTGGCACTCAGCGATTGGTGGCAACCAAACGTCGGACTGCGCAGACACTGTGCGCATTAAATGTGGCATTAAATGCCGCATTAAATTCTGAGGGCTGTACACGCTACTTGGATTTGAACGATCCCGCCTTTTCTGAGACAGCTGGCAAGACTGGTCATCAGTAGCACATACCAGTCGCATGCTTCCCCCTAACTGGTTGGCCTCTTCATCAGTTAGCAACTGATACCACTTGCTGATAGTACTTGCTGCTGGCAAACTTCCATCAGTTATCAGCTGGCAACTGGAAAGATGGAAAATTGAGAGCTTGGACTCAATTTTATTCCACATAATCTTCTCTTCTCTTGGAATTGGGAGCTGGGACCCAATTTCGCTTCAACTGATGGCCTATGCTGGCAAGATTCCGCCAGTAGACACCACTAGTTAGATAGAGATACCACTTGAGTAGAAACAACTAAGAGCTTGGACTTAGTCGTAATCAGCGTCCTCCAGAAGATCAAGAACAGAATGAGAGCTGGGACTCATTCTTCCTCATCATTGGGGCTCACATCAATCTCCATAAGACCGAGTTTGATGCACAACTCCTTGAATCTTGCTTCTGGCAGTGGCTTGGTGAAGATGTCAGCCAGTTGATCTTCAGTTCTGATATAGTCCACGCTGACATCCTTCTTCTCGACATGATCACGAATGAAGTGATGTCGAATATCTATGTGCTTGGTTCTGGAGTGATGAACCGGATTCTTCGTGATGCACATAGCACTGTTGTTGTCGCAATAGATTGGAACACAGCCAGTGTCCACTTCATAATCCTCCAGTTGTTGCTTGATCCAAATTATTTGAGCACAGCAACTGGCAGCGGCAACATATTCAGCCTCAGTGGTGGATGTGGCAACAGAGTGCTGCTTCTTGCTGAACCAACTGATCAGCTTGTGTCCTAGAAACTGACACGTACCACTGGTACTCTTCCGGTCAATACGACATCCAGCGAAATCAGAATCAGAATATCCAATGAGTGTAAGCTCATCATTCCTGGGATACCATATTCCGAGAGATTCAGTCCCCTTCAGATATTTCACTATCCTCTTGGCAGCTTCCATGTGTGACTTCTTCGGATTTGCTTGAAATCTGGCACACACTCCGACTGAATAAGAAATGTCGGGTCTGCTGGCTGTGAGATAGAGAAGTGATCCAATGATTCCTCGGTAAATGGTAGGATCAACTGATTCACCTTGCTCATCAAGAAATATTTGACAACTGGTGCTCATAGGTATTCTGAGGGACTTAGTTTTCTCTGGGCAATATTTCTGGATTAAGTCCTTCGTATACTTCCGCTGGCTGATAAAAATTCCATCAGCTGACTGCTGGACCTGGAGTCCTAGGAAGTATGTTAACTTGCCCATCATACTCATCTGAAATGATGTCTGCATCAGTTGAGAAAACTTCTCACAGAGAGTTATATTCCTTGATCCGAATATGATGTCATCTACATAAATCTGCACCATTAGCATGTCACCACCATCCTTGAGAAGAAAGAGAGTCCTATCAATCTTCCCTTTCCGAAATCCATTGCTGGTGAGGAATTGTGACAGCGTTTCGTACCAAGCCCTGGGCGCCTGTTTCAATCCATACAGGGCCTTTCTCAGCTTGTACACCTTGGTGCCAACTTCAAAGCCTGGAGGTTGCTCGACATATACCTCCTCTTTTAGCTCGCCATTCAAGAAGGCGCTCTTCACATCCATCTGGAATACTGTGAAGCCGTGATACGCTGCATACGCAAGGAACAGCCGTATCGCCTCCATTCTGGCAACTGGTGCGAAGGTCTCATCGAAATCGATCCCTTCACACTGCCTGTAACCTTTGGCAACTAATCGAGCTTTGTTTCTGACCACGGTGCCATTCTCATCTCGCTTGTTCTTGAAAACCCACTTGGTGCCAATCACTGACTGATGTGATGGTCTCTCCACCAAGTCCCAAACGTTATTGCGAGTGAATTCTGCAAGCTCCTCTTGCATGGCATTAATCTAATCAGCGGATTCTAGCGCAACTCCTATGGAAGTAGGTTCCATTTGAGAAATAAAGCAACTCAGGAGCGCACTGCCGTGTCGAGTCTGGACAGAACCTTCCGGATCACCGAGAATAGCATCAGTTGGGTGATCCCTCAGCCATCTGGGGGGACCAGCGACTGCTGGTGCCGGCTGTGAACTAGGTTCATCTGTCCTGACGACTGGTGCTTCCACATTTCCACCAGTCGGAGCTGGAAGAATAACTGGCGGTTGAACATCACCAGTTGGAACTGGAACTTCAACTGCTGGTTGATTTTCACCAGTTGGAACTTCTTCATCAGCTTCTCCGTCTGACTGGCTTCCTGAACCTTCACCAACGTTGTCAGCATCAGCTGGTACATCCACTCCAGCTGGTCCATCGTTGTCTTCTGGCTCAAAGATTCCAGTCGGAATTCCCCCTTGATTTTTGCTAGATCCACTCAGGGAGATTGAGTGTAAGGTCTCAGCAAGGTCATTTGCATCACCGACCCTCTCAGGTTGCTGATGGGCACCTGAGGGAACTGGTTGTGAAGATGATCCATTCATAGGTCTAGTCGAACCAGTTGGTTGAGCATCGGAAGAATTCCTGCCCAACTGGTCGCTGACATCCTCGACCTCAGGAACATCTTCAGCCAGTTGGCGTAAGGTCCTGCGCACTAAAGTAGCTTCATCAAAAACAACATTGCATGTTATTTCCACAAGCTGGGTAGTCTTGTTAAATACTCTATAGCCCTTGTGAGAGGGATGTCCATATCCGACAAACACACCCTCATCAGCCTTAGGCGAGAAAGCATTTAACTTCGACTTCCCATTATTATGGATATAACATGGTGAACCGAATGCACGAAGATGAGCTATAGAAGGCTTACGACCAAAGTACACTTCGTAGGGAGTTTTCTGGAGTCTGTCGTTGATCCCGCTTCTATTCTGAGTGTAGCAGGCAGTCACCAACGCTTCTCCCCAGAAACTCTGTCCCAAGCCAGACTCAGCCAGCATGGACCGTACTGCTTCTTTCAGCGTCCTGTTCCTACGTTCTGCCAGTCCATTCTGCTGCGGTTGCCTTGGTGTAGATCTCTCATGCTTGATCCCGGCCTCCGCGCAAAAATCCATCAGCGGACCGTTGCAGAATTCAGTCCCATTGTCTGATCGAATTCGCTTTACCACAGCTTCTCTCTGTTTCTGAGCTTGGATGATCAACTCTGGAAGAATGATCTTCACCTCATCCTTGGTTCTGAGAAGCTTTACCCATGTATAGCGCGAGTAGTCATCGACTACCACCAGCGAGTATCGTCTTCCTCCAATGGTTTGCGGCGTTACTGGTCCAAACAGGTCCATATGTAACAGCTCAAGTACCTGACTGGTACTGGGGCAAACAGGTGACTGGCTCTTGAAGGACTTCTTGGTTTGCTTGCCTTGCTGGCATGCCTTGCAAATTCCTTCCTTCTTGAACCCGCCCTTGGGAAGACCATCTACAAGATCATGCTTGGTTAGATAGTTAATAGTTTTGAAATTCAAATGACTTAACCTTTTGTGCCACAGCCAGTTAGTTTCCATGGAGCTGGTGGCTACAAAGCATGTATCAGTCTTCCCGCTTTGCCAGTCAACGACATAAAGGCCTCCTTTCCTGACACCTTTCAGCTTGGTCTCACCAGAATCTTCATTCTTGATCTGGCACCCAGACTTGTCAAACACAATGGTATAACCATTGTCGCACAGCTGACTGATGCTCAGGAGGTTGTGCTTCAGGTTGGTAACAAGGGATACGTTCACAATTCGGACATCATCCTTCTCGATGCAGCCCTTGCTGATAACTCGGCCCTTGGAGTTATCACCAAAGATAACTGGAGGTCCTCTGACCTTGGTGAGCTCAGAAAACAGAAACTCCTCACCAGTCATATGAGCGGAGCAACCACTATCAATGATCCACTCGCTCGACCTCTGAAGCTGACTTGCATGACCTAGTTCCTGCAAGAAAAATAGAATCATTTAGGTCCCCGATCATCAGCGGGTCCTGCAGGGTTAGATCTCTGGATCATTCCTTTCGGAATCCAGACTTGTGTGATCTTCAGCTTGGTGTTACCCTTGCTGACATCACCTGTAGCCTTTCCCTTCCTTCTAAAATAATGCATGGTTTTGGAAGGTGTGGCTGTGTGTGCAGATCCTCTGGAGGTATTCTTCCTCCAAGAGTGTCGGAAATTTCTTTCCGACTGATCGTGTTGCCTTGGTGGTCTCTGAAAATTAGGACCACGATGATTAGCCTTCCCAGCCCTTGAGAAAAGATTTTGATTGGGCTCAGGCCTCCGATAGGTGTTCCTCCTATCGGGAAATATCCTTCTCTCAGTATTCCGCTGAGAGTTGGATCCCTTGTAAGCATGCTGGCAACTGGCATACTTGTAAGGTTGGGCGTGGAATCTCTGAACAGCTGGTGCTGGCTGTCGGATTCCACTGGCAGCTGACGCTGACTTCCTTGCCTTAGAATAATTCGGCTTAGTCTGCGTCTTCGGGTATGCTGGCGTCCTGTCAGCAGAGGATCTTGCCAGTTGAGGATTTTGTCTTGATGACTCACCTATGTATCTGGACTTATGGTTCCTGTGCTGATCAGCCACACGGGACTGACTGGCATAACCAGCTGGTGCTGATGCATTTGCCAGTTGGCCCTTACCCTTACCAGTACTGATTTGTTCGGGCTGATTTATGCTCAAATCTTTTGTAAATCCCAACCCGGACTTATCAGAAGGCTTTCTCCAATGACTTAGAGCTGCTTCTAAGTCTTTTGAGCCTTTATTTAGAAAATTGATTTTGTTTTCTTGCTCCAGAACGAGATTGTGAAAGTTATCTCGTTCAGTTTTTGCAATTTGGAAATCTTGGAGCAATTCAGAATGAGCCTTTTTCAAACTTGCTAGCTCTTCGCTGATGGACCTCGATTTTTCAATCTCACTGGTCAAAACAGTAATTTGACCTTTCAGCGAAGCATTTTCACCAGCCAAAACATTTTTCATTTCATAAAATTTTAAAAATTCATGCTGAAGAACATCTAAAGTGACGTCTTCTGAGTCGGAGCAATGCGACTCAGAATCGTCTATGATTTGTACTGGCATGATATGCAATTGAGGAACTGATTGTACCTCATTATCAGCAGCGAGTGCCAGTTCTTCCTCATTGTCAGCATTTTCTTCAGCTAGCTCTTCTCCGAGAGCTGCCATAAATGCCAGGAGAGCTTCCTCTTCCGACTCTCCATCTGACTCATACTCCCCATCATCATGGTCGGGTGTGTCAGGCACCTCAGTCCTTGTCAGCATGGCTTTGGCAACAGCCTTGGAAGCGCGCTCTTCAAAGAGCTTCTTCAGCCTTTCCCTCTCAGTTTTGTCCACCTGTGGACATTCAAACTTTAAGTGATCAGGGGATTGGCACTGAAAACAGGCACGAGGAGCTCTCTTGACAAATTTTCCGTCAGATGAGCTAGAAGAAACTCCCTGTTTTGACTTGGCTTTTTCCAGAAGGATAGCCAGTCTTTTCATCTGTTGCTCTAGTTCAGCGATAGAGCTCTCGCCGCCTTTGGAATGAGATCCTGATGCGGACTGGATCTCCTTCGGCTGGTTGTGCTGTGCAGCGGGTCTCTCAGCATGGAAGGGCTTCTTGTGCTTCCACTTGAAGTCCTTTTTGACGAAGTACGCCTCGTCCTGAGCTTTAATGCTGGAAGACTCAACATTCCTGATGGCCTCATTCTTGTTCACCATCTGGATGTCCCACTCGTGTGCCTGCAACTGAGCAAACAACTCCTTGGGAGTCATCTTGGACAGGTCCTTTTCCTTCAGAGCTGTCGTCTTCACGAACCAATCTTCTTTAGGCATCTTGGACAGGATCTTCGAGTTAAGATCAGCATTGTCGTACTCTCTGCCCAGAGACTTCAGCTCGCTGACAATGGCGTTGAATCTCGCCTCCATCTCCTTGATGGTTTCTCCAGTCAGCATCTGGAAGGACTCATATTTGTCCACTACAACCTGCAATTTGTTGCGTTTCATTTGGTCAGTTTCTTGACATAAACTATCAAGATAATCCCATACTCCCTTGGCATTATCAAACTGGAGGGCTTCTTCCATCAGCGACTCTGGAAGAGAAGCCAGGATTAACTCGTGAGCAATGGAATCCAACTGATTCCGCTTCCTGTCCTCAGAAGTCCATTCGTCTTGGGGCTTTGGGATCACAGCAGCTGGACGATCTCCTAGCTGGTGCTGAATCTTGGTTATCTCAATCGGCCCTGTCTCCAGCACATCTTTCATCTCTGGATGGATGCTCTTTAGAGAGATGAGCGACCTCTTCCGCCATATATCATACTTCACAGACTTGTAGTCGAGTAGCTTCGGATTATTCATCTTGATGTACCTGAGCTAATCAAACAGACAAACAAATAGAGAGCGCAAGGAAACGCGGATCACGGTCCTAAGCGACTCAGATACGAACGGTCTATAAGAACCGTCCGCTCTGATACCACTTGTTGGTCCCGGTTTATCAGGGTATAACTTGGCAGCGGAAAATGTGTTAGTTCGTTTCTTGCACTCTGCTGGTTACTCAGCTGACTGGGACCTTGTCAGCTGGTAAGTCAACTGGCACTATGAGTACTCAGCTGACTGGCGACTGGCTGGTCAGCTGGTTGCTCAAGACTTAGAATATTTTAAGCCTAGTTTGCACAGTTATCAGTTTTCAGATATACACCAGCACTTGAGTGCTGGGTTTCAAATACAAATTTAAATACTGAAAGCAGATAAAGGCAAAGGATTTTTATAGTGGTTCGATCAACTGATCTACGTCCACTCTCCAGTCGACTCACTGGAAATTCACTAAAAGAGCAATCAGGTACAAAGAGTCCTACGATCTATCTCCAGCTGGTAGATGCCCCGTCTACCAGTCCACTGGATCAACCGCTCCCGGTCCTTGTCCTTCTTCAGCTCTCGTCAGATGGATGGAGTGCGAGCACGTCACTTCAACCTCCTCCTCTGACTGGTTGGGTGTTGAGTTCTCCCAAGAACGTAAATCCTCTACGGCAAACTGCCCGTAATAACTCAAGAGCTGGCTGGCTCTAGAGCTGCTATGTTCTTCCTCAGAAAGAGAAAGAACACCAAGTGAGGTCTAAACTTACAAGCAGGAAGCTTGAAGTCTCGTGTTTGAAAGATATCAACACACGGAAAAGCTTTAAAGAAAGCCTCGAAAGATGCTTGCTTGCTTGCAATGAATGTTCGTTCTTTCGGTAGTTGGAGAGTATTGAATGTTCAGGATGCAAGCGTGTAAGCCAGCGTGCAAGCGTCTTAAATGTTGGTAGCTCCGACCTATTTATAGACGCAGGATCCCATTCAAATTTCTAGCCGTTTGGACACATCCGGAATGGGTCTCTGTCCTTGGATGTACTTCAGACGGCGGCAGGTAGGAATTTCAGGAAAACGCCATACCTGTGTCTGCTTTTTCTGACACAGACCTCTTTGTGTCAGAACGGCATTATTTCGTCAGTACGAGGAATCGCAACTGGTGTCTTGAACTGATAGACTTTAAGGTATCCTCCCTTAAAGTCATACTTTGTCAGTTTATTCCTCAGACGAATCTTCTTTTTGTCTCTAAGACTCTGGGAGAGCGAATCTTCAATTCTGCTGGTAACATCCGACTGGTAGATCATTCTGGTGATCTTGTGCTGGCAGTCTCTGCTGGTGACTTACGCTGGCACAATCTAAGTCTACCAATATGTCTGATGTTAACCCTTTCTTCGAATCTCCCGTGACTGGTGGCTTCACCGCTGGTGAATAGTGTCAGCCAGAACACGTATTCTGCTGGTAGGATTTGTCAGCCTCCTGCTGGTGAAATCCTTCCAACTGGTGAACAGTAGCCAGTCATTAGCTCTTGACTCCATGCTGATGAACAGTGTCAGCATGGGTCTGTCAGTCGTCTGCTGGTGAAATCCTTCACCAGGTAAGAGATTCTCATGCTGATGAACAGTGTCAGCATGTCTTGATCAGCTACGACTTACAACTCAAAAGACCTAAACAGGACTTTACATTTGAGACTAGAGCTATTCTAGAGACAAACTGACGCTGGTTGGACTTAGGATTTGATCCACCAAAACACTTAAACACCAAATCAAAGATCTAAGCTATCAACTGGGGAAGGGAAACTTAGATAATTTTCCCAACAATGGTTCTGTGAACGTATCTTTCTTCCACCTGTGCCATCGCTTCTGCATTTCTTCATCATCATTTACTTTGTAGGTGGCAACATCCTCTCCATCCGCTCCCAAGCTATATTTTAATGCTAACACCTCTGGGCTCACTATTATCTTTGTGTCTAAAACACTTGTGGTGAAAATTTTCTCACTCTTATCAATCACGTCTCGGGCAAAGAACTCTGCAACTATGTGAGGCCAGAACTTGAGGTGTTCTTCAAACAAGTACTTCAGAAGGCCTTCATGATCGAATTTGCCAATGAGTTTGTCACAGTAGTGCTTTCTGAACAATGGCTCGTAGAATATCTTGTCCTTTCGTACTTAAGGCGCCCTTCTTTGTTCAATGGTGAGTGTGCCTGAGTGTGCCTGTTGCCTTGTCGTGAGCAATCGCCACCATGTGACCATAAGAGATTGATTCATCAATCTGCTCCATTTTAACACACCTGTGAACGTCGGCTGAAATTGTTCAGGTTCTCTGAGAATGCATGGCCTTCCGGATGATTCGGAAGGGGGGGACTAGAACGGTTGGATGATTCTGCCATTGATATTTTTTCTGAACTCAAGGAGATAAAGAGTTGAAGAAAAATCTAAAGAAGTATATGGAGTATCAGGGTTTAGAAATCCCAAACTAATTTCCTTTATACGGTTGGGTGCAATCAGCTATGTGTGCAGCAGTCACTTTTTAATTAATGTAGACTCCACAACTGCTCCATCAATCGGGTAATCCCGCCTTTCGAGAGATTTGAAATCATTATCTCTCTTTTGTTTGTTGGGCCGAATTCAACATACAAAAAGGCATTTTGCTGAGAGATTCAAATTCAACAATCAATAGGCATATGCTGAGAGCTTGGACTCAACATCTTATTAATCTTTGCTGAGAGCTTAAACTCAACAACTAATAGTTATTCCTGCTAAGAGCTTGGACTCAACAGTCAATCTTTGAATTCTCTAATATTTCAGAATACCATAGATAACAGGAATTTGCTGAGAGCTTGGACTCAACATCAAACTTAAATTCTGCTAGGATCTTAGTATTCTGAATAGCTTTGATATCTGCTGAGAGCTTGGACTCAGCAGCAAAATCAAATTCTCTTAAGATCTTGGTATCTTGTAGACAGTAGCGATCTGTTGAGAGCTTGGACTCAACAGTCAATCTTGAGTATGCTAAGATTTCATATTTAGCCATCTATGGGTATATGCTGAGAGCTTGGACTCAGTAGTCTTTGGGGTTCTACCGAGAGCTTGGACTCAGCAGACAGATCAGACTCTTAAACATTTTGATCTCTTAAAGTTCAAAGAGTCTCTTACTGAGAAATTGGACTCAGTAATCTTCTTTCCAATTCTTTCTGCTAGGCCGAATATAGCAAACAATGTCATATTGTGGAGAGCTTGGACTTAGCAATCACCGGGTACCTGTTGAAAGCTTGGATTCAGCAGTAATTTTAGACTCTCCTTTAACCCTTGAATCTTTAAATTTCAAAGAGTCTTTTACTGAGAGTTTGGACTCAGTAACCATCGGGAATCTGCTGAGAGCTTGGACTCAGCAGTCAGCTGAGAGTTTTTTAACCATCAAGCACTTTGCTTCCGACTTAGCTTCGGGGAGAGACACTTTTGAAATTCCAATCATCTGATTTTCCTTTATATCTTTGAATTTTTAACCAAGGAAAATCATAAGTATATTAGATAGGACTCTATTTACATAAGGATTGTAATGATCTAGCATTTTGTTTAGGTAGTTATTATTTTGAGACAACAGAGTATTATCATCAAAACGAGCATATTGTTTTATTGATATAATTGATTTACAAGTGTTACACTTTGCAAAGTATAAAACTTCAAGTTACAACGATCCAATTCTTCTTCGAACTACTCCAAATAACGCCTTTGCTAGATATGCTCCTTCTTAGTCTCCTCCCCGAGCTCGTTGCTGCAAGTCTCCCCACTTGCGCAACAACGTCTAGATGGTTGAGAGATATCCCTTGTCACTTCTTCTCCTTCCTTCGAGCTCAGAGACATCTCTTCATTTGTCAGCCTGCAGACAATCTAGCTACCTTTCAAAGTAAGTCCAACGCTAGCAGATCTCACTATTTGCCCAAGTAGGTGCTCTTGTCCGCGCTTTCCATTAGCACCAAGTGCCATATAGATGTATCCTACTTTGTGCATGATGGGTAACATCTGCACCACCTGCATGCTCGCACGTCTAGATGCGTGCTTCTTTAGCCCTGGATGCCAAGCAGATGCATTTGAGTTGCATCTACTCCATCCACAAGCCTTTCCTCCATCTCCTCTTTGTCTCCATTTTCCGAGCTTTTGCCCTAGAAGAAGAGATTAGGAAGAAGTAATTTGGGAATCCTTACCCAAAGGAATTCCCAAACCATGTGACTAAGGATTATCCATCCTCAGACCCACCTGACAAACTTATATTTCTCCAATGGTAAAGTTGTCATGGCCTGACGGAATGGACCTTTTGTCTCCTTTTGGTTCTAATATCAGAAAGCCCATCATCAAAGGTGAACTGAGAATTGAGAGAATTGATCAATGTTATTTCTAACAGATTAATTATAGAATAGTGGTCAAATAAATTTATAACACGTATATCGAACCCATAGAAAAAAGATATGTGAAATAGTCTTATGTACTAAAACACAGTTTCAAATTAATTATTTGAGTAATTTAGAAATCAGGTTTGAATTATTAAACTAGGAAGAGAAAATAAAAACTTATATTAAATAAAATGAAACACAGATCCTAGGGAAAAATCTTTATTATGGATAACATGTAAGAACCAATTTAATTAACAGGTGGAATACTGCAATAATGATATATTTCATTGGTCGGACAAATATAACCTAGATTACTAATTAGTGACTATCTCATCTCGGTCTCAAGAACACCGAATTAGTCAATCTCATAAGCAAATCAGTTCAATTCCTACAGTCTAATACATCTCAGCTGGACAGTATAGAGTATATCATGTATTCCTAATCCCACTATCAATATTCACCTCTCGGTCCTTCTATCAATAGCTAAACATCTAAATTAATCGTCACCTATCGGTCCTTAAATTAATCTAAAATTATAAAATTAACACAGGAATTATGAACCCAATTAATTAATCCTTAACATCCATCCAAAATAATAATTCAAATCCTAGAACCTGCTAGGAATTTAGCTAGACATAAATAAAATAAAAGACATAATAAAAAAAACAAAAAACTTGCATTAAAGTAAAAACTATAATTCAAAAATGTAGAAAAATAAATTAAAACTCTGACTACAGAAATTGAGGTTGAGAAGGATATATGAACTAATGTTCATATAGGAATTGAAGTCCACTGAATAAACTAGTCTAGAGGGGTATTTATAGTGTTTATTTGGGCTTTACATGACTGGATTATGATAAGAATTTGATTATATTTTATATATATCTCAATCTAAATATCCTAACTTAATATATCTTCCAAAAATATATCTTGAATGCTTTGTATCTTCAATTCTTGGTAGATCTTCTTGAATTTTCGAGTAACATTAGGATTGATTTGAATGTATCTTGAGAAAATCCTGCCTGATTTGCATAGCTTCACAAATTCGACAATATATTTGATTTACAGCTCCGATTAATGCGATTATACTTTCATTGGATAGCCAACTCGATTACGTATCTGTGGATATGCATTAATAAATCAGATTCCAGGTTTTGAGTGAGATATGGCCAATTTACTCTAGCCCCTTTTTAGCCTGCAAAAATCTGTTGCGAATTTCATCTTCAAATCTTCTTTTCTCTATCCAAATCTTCCAGAATCTTGATTAATCTTTAATCCTCAATTATCCTTGATCAGGTCTTCAATCTTTAATCATCCATATTCCTCTTTTTTCAATTAATATCCATAAATCTGCACAAAAATACACCACTACAAGTGCAATACCCTCCTAGAGTTACTCATGCAATAAAAACAACTAAAATAAACTAACATGCAACTAAAAACAAAGATAAATCAAACCAATAATGAGTGAAAATATGAATTCATCAAGAATCTTCTTAGACACTATCTATGTGAAGATTACCACTCTTCTTCTCAATTTGGAGACTTCCAAGTCACGTTGCTCGAACCTATCTTAAAGGTATTTCGGTGAGATGGTAAAGGATGTCATCCTATTTTTCTTGACTTCATCTTTGCTCTTGAGCAGTCTCACCCACGTATACCTGGAATAGTCATCAATAACAACTAAGGTATAATGTTTGTTAACTACAGTGGGTGGAGTCACAGGGCCAAATAAATCCATGTGCAGCAGCTCAATGATTCTACTTGATGTGGCCTTTTCTGGATTGGATCTAAAGGACGCCTTGACTTGTTTCCCTTGTTGGCAAGCTCTGCATACTCCTTCCTTCTTGAAGGTTTCTTTGGGCAATCCTGTAACAATGTTATTTATGGCTATATAATTGATAGTTTTAAAGTTTAAGTGTGTTAGCCTTTTGCGCCATAGCCAGTTGGTTTCTTCTTTATTGAATGTGATGAATCATGAAGCTTGCTGACCACTTTCCCAATCTACAACGTAGAGTCCTCCTTTCCTGATTCCTCTAAGCTTTACGTCTCCAGTGGTCTTGTAAGCAATCTCGCAACCTATATCAAAGAAGGAAACAATATATCCATTTTCACTTAGCTGACTGATGCTCATTAGATTGTTCTTGAGGCTGTCGACGAGGGCCACGTTGATGATGTGCATTCCATTTTGCTCAATGCACCCTCTCCCGATTACTCTAGCTTTTGATTTGTCACCGAAGGAAACTAAAGGTCCTCTGATTTTCTGGAGGTCTGTGAATATTTCCTCGTCTCCTATCATGTGACCTGAGCATCCTCTATCTAGGATCCACTCTTTTAATTTCCTTGATGTTCTTCTTGTCAGACCCTATTCTTGCAAAATAAAGAAATTACTTTGTAGGTACCCGATCAACTGCGGGTCCTGCATGATTAGTTCTCTGGATTATTCCTTTAGGAATCCAGACTTTCGTGATTTTGAGATTTTTCTTGTCATCATGTTTCACTACCTTTCCCTTCTTATTGATGCATTGCATTGAACTAGTATGGAAATGTGTAATGGTGTGCTGAGCCTTCATAGTCTTTTCAGTATGAAATGATTTAGACTCTGGCCTCAAGTAGGTGTTCCTCCTACTTGGTGTATATGCTGGCTTCCTTGCAATCTCAGCAGATTGCTTAGCCTTGCTAGGTTGTGTATGAACCTTCCTAGTAGATGGAACAGTCTGCTGGGTTACATACTTCGACTTTGTTGGCTTCCTCTCAGCAGATATACATGTTAGTCTCTACTGAGCAGCCAACAGGGGATTATTAGTTTGCCAACATTTATGCTGAGCAATTGTTGCAGATCTAGCATTATTCCCTTTGTCTTTCCTAGAAGTTTGTTGAACCTTCCCGGTTGCTGGGACAAAGATTATTTTCTTCGATCTACCAGATTCAGCATTGCTGGATTCTCCTTTTTCGAAATTGATTCCAACATGGTTATTCGTGCTCCTTTGAATACTTAAGATCTAATCAAAGTCTCTCGTGCTTTTAGAAAATTTGCATTGACAAGGATTTTGCACGGAGTTTTTATTTTTCAAAACTTCCTTCTCTTGTTTTAAGCAATCAAAATTTTTACTTAGAGAACAGAATTCAGTTTTCAGTTTTGAGTTTTGAGAGTTCCTCGTTTGCTGACCTAGATTTTTCAATCTCACTGGTCAAGATAGAAAGCTGAATTTCAGCGAGGAATTTTCTTTTATCAAAACATCTTTTAATGCATGAAACTTTGAAAATTCTCTTAAAAGAAACTCTACAGTTATATCGTCTGATTCTGAGAAACATGAATCAACAGTATCATGCAAATTTTCTGAAGTGGAAGCAACAAGCATAACAGAATTTGTTACCTGATTTCTTGTAACATCTAGGGCTGATTCTGCTATCTGCTCTTCATCACGGTTAGCATCTTCATTTATGTTGGCCATAAATACCATGAGAACATCCTCAATCATCTTCTAATGAATAGCTTTCATCGTCGTGATCTGGGATGTCTGGTATTTTTGTCTTGGTCAGCAGGGCTTTGGCAATGGCCTTTGACGCATGCTTCTCGAAGAGCTTTCTCAATCTCTCCCTTTCATTTGGATTTACTCAAGGTCATTCAAGCTTTAGATGGTCAGGAGACTTGCATTCATAGCACGTTCTTGGTGTTTTCTTAGCTGTCCGACTGTCTGTTGGTTCGCTTTGATGAGATTCTTCCTTTTTGCCTTTAGCTTTCAGCAACAGCTTCTGTAATCTTTTCATTTTCTCCACTAGCTCGCTGACTGGGCATTCTGTTTCTTTAGGTTGAGATCCACTGGTTGATGCGATCTCCTTTGTTGGGCTGAATTGAGCTGGGCGATCTGGGTGGAATGGCTTCTTGGTTATCCACTTCGGTACATCTCTCTTTACAAAAAATGTTGCATCCTCAGGATGATCTTCAATGGATACTGTAGCTCGTACAACTTCACTCTTGTTGATTTGCATGATGTCCCATTCATGTGTCTGAAGCTGGGTGAACACATCTTTTGCGCTCATGGTTGATAGATCTTTCTCTTTCAGGCTTGTCACTTTGACAAACTAGTCTTCCTTTAACATTTTAGAAAGAATATTTGAGTTCATGTCAGGAAGTTCGTACGTCCTTCCCAACTTCTTCAACTCTGCTACGATTGAGTTGAATCTAGCATCCATGTCTTTAATTGTTTCTCCAGGAAGCCTATGGAACGACTCGTATCTATCTACACACTGTTGTAGCTTGTTTCTCTTCATTTGATCAGTCTCTTTACTCAGGGTGCCAAGAAAGTCCCGCATTTCTTTGGCATTCTTGTACTCCAAGACTTCATCCATCAGAGGTCCTGATAGGGAATTTTAGATCAAATCTATGGCTACATAGTCCAGTTGACCACGAACTCGATCTTCCTAAGTCCACTCCGCGTATGGCTTGTCCACCATCTCATCTAGTCCTTGAACATCTTTGCTGATTCGAGTATTCACCTTTTGAATCTTGATAGGTCCCTGCTCGATCACTTGCTTCATCTCAGGATGTATATTCATCAACGTGATCAGCGACGTCTTTTTCCAGGTGGAGTAGGTTTCTGGAGTGAACTTTTACAATTATGCGTTGTTCGCCATTATCCTTATCCTGAGCTAAACACAGATCACAAGAAATATGCAAAGAAAAATTGGATATGGTCTTAAGCGACTCAGAAGCAGCAAGGCTGTAAAGACCAACCGCTCTGATACCACTTGTTGGTCCTTGATCAGAGTATCTATATTTGCAGCGGAAGTTTTAATAATATCTTGCACTTATCTTGCTAGGGTCACGACTTAGCAAGTGTTTATCAAATGTGTTTAAGCTCGAGTATTTGTTAGATTTATTACAGATTATACTTCAGCACTTGGTGTGTTTAGTTTCAAAGTAAGCAAATCGTAACGAAATGAAAGTAGTAAATGGACACGGGGTTTATAGTGGTTCGAACAATTGTTCTACGTCCACTCTTCAGTCCTCCTGACTGAAAATTCACTATTGATTGATTATAAGATCAGACTTGATCTCTAACGTTGAGCAGCTCCTCCGTCTGGTTAGCACGCTCCTTCAAGCACCTCGGCCTTCAATCTACACTTTTGGCACTCCTTAGAATGAGAGCAAACCTCCCTTCTCCTTGGACGTCGACCTTGGGAGTTTTATAGTTCTTCTCAGAACCTTTCTGTGTTTGGCAGTATCCCGTGATAATCACGCTTGCAGATCAAGGTGACTGCTAGAATCTTTCTATGATAGAAAGAATCTCAAAGTTAACCTTAGAAGTAAAACTTCTGAGGTCTCGAGCTTTGAGTATGCAAGCTTGTGTAAAGCTTCAATCAAGTATAAGCTCGGACGAGAGGTCACGTGGCATTGAGAGTATTAAGATCTCTTTTTAATTTCTCTGTTGTAGATTTTCGCGAACCTCTCAATCTCCTTTTATAACACCTATTTATAGGTGAAGATTCAAATGGTTGTTTGAATCTTATCCGTTAGACACAGAGTGTCTGCTCGCCAATCTTCGTACTTTTTCTGCGAAGCACAAAGACTCTTTAGGTCTCCTTCCTCTCTGATTGACGATCTCCTTATCTTGGCCGCTTTGTTAGAACGAATCTTTCAGTTCGAATATGGAAAACTTCTTTATGTTTGTTAATTATCCTTCATTCTAATTTATCGGGTTTTCTTGTGATTTGGATCCTTCTGATTCACGACTTTGTATTGTGTGTTGATTGTTGTTGTGCTTTTGCTGGCAATTGGTAGTCTACTGATATCTCAGCAGTCTTGCTGAGCTTCAGCAACATGTTTGCATCATTCCTTCAGCATTCTTTTAGGCATGTCCAACATTCTTCTGTGTTTGCTAGCCTTTTTTACTAGCGTCTTCAGTAATCTAAAAGTATGCTGATTCCTTCAGCATTCTTCGATCTTCTATTCTAGTTCTATTACAACTCAAGTAAGTGTATCCTATATAGGACTTTTACAATTTGACTCGATACTAAGTTGCTAGATTGACTAAGCTTTGATGCACCAAAACCAAAATACATACAATTGAGACCAAGTGGTTATAATATTTTTAACAATATTTCTAACAGGATGGATTACTCCTCGAGAAATAGGATGTTTGAAAGTTGAAAGCATATAACACTTAGAAAGGAGATGACACATGGATTTCATGAGGTTCTGCACAGAGAGGTGCCTAGGTCATCGGGAGAGAGAGAGAGAGAGAGAGAGATCTTCATAATTAGGAAATAATATTACAGATTTTGAGTACTTTGTATGATGAAAATAAATATAGATTAATGAAAGAGGAAGCTAGGTTTGTTCTTCTCTAGAAGACTTCAGGTTTGGTCCTTTTATCTCCAAAGATCTCTTCTTTTTTTCAAAAAGATTATCCTTCTTTTTCCGAGATCCCCTCCCCCTTCCCTAATGAAGGAGAGGACCTATGTATCTACCCCTAGTCTTGTTCAGTGCTGTCACCATACTATTATCAGCTCTCGAACGAAGACATTTGGCTAGAAAAGTAGGATTAGTGTGTTTCTAGCTGGAAGACGACGGTGATGAGTCATCATTACGCAAGCTATGACAAGAAATAGTGGAATTTAGTGACAAAGAGAAGTCAACGTCCGATGTCTGACCAATGAGCGAGGTGCTGGCTTTATCCTTCGATGTAGATAGCAACTCCGATTTCACATGCTCCTCAATGGAGACTTCGAGGTACTTTATTGGGCCTACTGAAATGAGTTGAGTCGGTGAATATCATGGTGGACATTGAGCTGTCGCGATAGGCTGGGCCTTGGACTTGATTTTAGGCTAGATCGAATTTGAACCCAACAATGTATATGAATGAGTTTTTATCAAAGCGAAAGCTAATTTACAAATATTTTAGTTCATTTATAAGACTACCCATACCTGTCTAATTAAATTTGGCTTGATGAAAATAAGCAAAATTTACAGTAGATAATAAAATATGATGAAATAATGAATTGGTTCATATAATTGGAATGGGAAGAGAGCAGCCCTGAAAAAGCAAGGGGTGTGTTTTTCCAGTTTGGTGATGGTATTGAGGAACTCGGGAGAGAGGAGGTGCGAGGTGATTTCGCATGTACCCGCACTCCTCACCAAGGCCGCCGCTGCCTTCTTCTTGACGCCCGAGATCTTTCATGGTCGGAGGCCGATCATCTTTTTCGCGGAGGCCAGCGCCGGTTCCGGCGGCGGGGGCAACGCTCTCATTCCCTCCTCTTTCAATGTTGGAGTAGCTATCGTCGTAACGGCTATGGCTGGTCTCGCGCTCGCCGCCACCCTCCTCTACTCCTCCCGTAGGTAAACACCGATTGAATCCAATCAAATCAATCATGAGTTTGCAGTTAAATTCATCTTTGCTGTAACCTTGCGGACAGATTCGGGGTGGGTTTTTTTTTTTCCGTGTCTATAGGCTTGAATTATATGAAGTAGATACAGATAATTAGGTATACATAGATGTTGGTACAAAAACCTTTGATGAGAGCGCTGAGGCGGAATCAGACTTCTCTGGGGTCGAATAGTTCGACGTCGTCTTCTTCCCTGCCGTCATCGTTGTCATCTTCTTCGTGGATTCATTTGAGGTCGGTCTTGTATATCGTTGCTTCTTCATCATCCTCGTCTTCCTCACCGGTTTCTTCTGATAGGTTAGTTCTTTCCACTCTACTTCTTCAGACTTCTAGTTTTTTAGCCTTTGCTGTTCAATTCATTGACTAAAGACTTCTTTTTTTCCTTTCTTTTCCCGTTCTTTCTCGTAACTTGTCCTTCTCACTCCTCATTTCTTTATCCGGAAGCCTCTTTTCTGATTCTATAGCTCCATGTTCCCGTTTTGAACTTTAGGTCGTTGTATTTGAACTGAACTGGTGTGCTGACTTACATGATATTCAGTAACCGAAAGGGCTACTGAAAATTGTGGAAATTTGGTGCTTTCTTCATGATATCTGGAAGGATACAATCAAATTCTATGGTTAAGATAGAAATAAGTGTGTTCTAGATATGTTGAAGAAACAAATTTCGAGCTGTCATTTTCTTTCATTAGGACCCCTAATTTCTAACATCGACTCGAGAAGTCCATTGAGTATCCTTCTAGGGAGGGGTCAGGATTATATGTTATTAGTAAGATATCTGTCCTATATATCGTACTTTTCAATTGTTTCTGTTTTGAAATTACTATTGGGGGTGGAATGTTATATTTTTCTATCAATTCTTTACAGCGGAAGTCTTAAATCTCCTTGGTCTAGAAGAAGAAGGAAATTTGCTCTTTTGGCCAAACAATGGAAGGGCTTATTTGATGCAGATGGTAGACTTTGTGATGGAGGAGTAAAGTTTTTGAAGAAAATCCGTACTGGGGTATGATCCTTTTGTAGTTTAATTTGAGATGTTACATTTCTCTTATCCAGTTTGTCTCAACTTCAGTTGTTTTTCTGAACTTTGATGCAGGGTGTTGAGCCAAGTATAAGGATGGAGGTTTGGCCATTCCTTCTTGGAATGTAAGCATTTTCTATTCGAACTTATGTCTTTACAATTTGGAAATGCCAATTGCTTTAGATCCCCTTTAACTGGCAATCTTTATAAGCTTATAATCTCCCTCTCAACATGCTAGCAGTCGCAGTAATCATTTCTGTTATATTTAGCTTATGGATACAGCTGTTGCTGACATAATGCAATCTACTTCACAGTTTTTTTTTTTCTAGGTTTTTTGGATCTTCTTTCTATTAGTTACTTAATGCCAATGACAGTGTTCTTGTATGGGTCTCTTCAACTTTTCATGGTGTCTTTCTTAGTCTTTTGTTTTTATGCTCCCTTTACAATAAACTTAGAGAGTTGGTATCTGAACTTTTAGATTCTCTTGACGTTAATGACGAAGACGGTGAGATTTGTGTAGAAAAATGATCTTTTGATTAAGTATTGTACTTGGAAGACAGAGATTTACATGACTATATTCATTGTGCAATGGGTTCTACATTCTAAATAAGAATATATCTTGTTGTATTTTATGGTGGGCCATTATTGTTGTTTTTTGCCTTTCTCATCCTTCTTCTGCACAATAATGTTCTTTTTTGACTGCATGTTTATCTTTAAAGGTATGATGTGAAAAGCTCCAAGAAAGAGAGAGATGCAATCAAAATTCAAAAGAGGTATGCTTTTCTTCTCACATGGCTTAGTTTTGGTTGGAGCTGGAACAGAGGAAATTAAGTTTTACAAAATGAAAAGTTAGGAACCCAATATTGCCCTGTTGTTCCTAGGAAACTATTCCGAGATTACAAGTTGCTGTCTCTCTACAGCATCTCGTTCACTGAGGCCAGTAGGCTATCTCACATTAAATACTTGAGATGCGAGATTTTTAAACAGTGAAGAACTGGTCGTCTTTTTTTTGTCATCATCATCTCTAGATTCCTCGTTAAAATCCATCTTTTTGAAGGACATTGGTTTGAATATCTACATAAATGGTGAAGATGCATCGCTAGGATTATATTAGATCAGTATATTTGCTTGCCTTGTCTTCTCTCAGTATGCTGACAGTACTAATTATTTTCATGGGAAAATAAAATCAAATTTTCAGAGCAAATTTTGCTGTGCTCCTAATGTTGATTTGCCTTGTTATCTTTGTCTTTCCTACAAATGCATGCCCTCTTAGTCAAGATATCATATTGATGGTGATAATGTATTGTCGTGTTTTTTTTTTTTTATCCCCTTTCTGTACGATTCATTTTGTAATCTGTATTTCCTGTAACTTATCCATCTCTCAATTTTATGTTATTACAGGAGAGAATATAGAGAGCTACGTAAACAGTGTCGTAAAATTTCCAAACATGGCCAAAAAAGTTTCAAATCAAAGGAGACATCTGGGAACAATAGCAATGATGATTGTATCAGTCAGGTTTCTGATTCTCCCAGCTTGGATGAAGCTGCTAGTATCAGACCTTCTGTGGGGGCTACTAGTTTATCCGGTGAATTATATGGATGCAGGGATTTAGTGGAGCAGGATGGAGATGATGGTGAAATTATGAGTGAAAACATTTCTGAAGCTGAAATGAACTCATCTGATTATGATTCATCTGAAGATCTGGCAGACACAAAATGTCTCCTCACCTCAACGGAAATAGAAGAAAGTAATCGTTATAGGCCTGTTTATTCAGCTCTTTCCGATTTAGATGCGAGGCCTGCATCTTACAAAGTTGAAGACTTTGCCACATGGCAGAGGATCATACGCCTTGATGCCATACGGGCTAATGCTGAGTGGGTCATTTATTGCCCTTCTCAAGCTTCAGTATCAGAAGTGAAGGCACACAAACTGGCTGAGAGTGTTGGGTTGAAGGACTACCATCATCTCGAGCCTTGTAGAGTTTATCATGCTGCACGTCTTGTTGCTATTCTAGAATGCTATGCCGTGTATGATTCTGAGATTGGTTATTGCCAGGGTATGAGTGACTTACTTTCTCCAATCATTTCGGTGATAGAGGAAGACTACATAGCTTTTTGGTGCTTCGTGGGTTTCATGCGCAAAGCTAGGCATAACTTCCGTCTTGATGAGGTTGGAATCAGGAGACAGCTCAACACTGTATCAAAAATCATCAAAGGCAAGGACTCCCATCTCTACAACCACTTAGAGAAGCTTCAAGCCGAAGATTGTTTCTTTGTGTATAGAATGGTGGTGGTGCTGTTCAGGAGGGAGTTGACGTTTGAGCAGACACTTAGCCTGTGGGAAGTGGTGTGGGCAGACCAAGCAGCCATCCGAGCAGGAATCGTAAAATCTGCTTGGCGACGGATGAGGCTGAAGGCTCCACCAACAGACGATCTGCTACTGTATGCAATAGCTGCTTGTGTGCTGCAAAAGCGGAAGTTGATCATAGAGAACTATAGCAGCATGGACGAAATCATTAGGGAATGCAACAGCATGGCTGGTCATCTGGACGTCTGGAAACTGTTGGACGATGCACACGATCTCGTCATGACCCTCCACGACAAGATTTAGGGAGAGTCAGTCCGAAGATCTTCCTGGTTTTTTTTAACAGGCACGGCATGTATCTTTGGTTGGTTATTTATGTATTGCCCGCGCTGAGGACTCCCCCTGGTGAAGTGGCGGTATGCTAACAAAGTTGCCCCTGTTTTACTTTTCTTCTTTCAGTGGATTATGTTTTACTTCTGAGCAGCACCAGGATTTGAAACAGGGTTTCTAACATTCTTTTTTCACAAAAAATGCCATCTTCCAGTGAAATTTTCTGTCTTTTTTTATTTTATTATATATATATAAATATAGTGCACTAAGTTAAATGTTTTAATTACTTGTGCGTTGGGGAGGGAGTTTCCTGTGTTTTCTCACTATTATATTGCTTTTTCTCACTGTTATTTTGCTTATGCCAAATTGGCATAAGTATTGAGGAAATATATTTGTTTTAATCATTTGATTCCTGAATTATTCCGTTTTTTAAACGTATACATTTAACTAAGGCTCAAACCTTATTTTTTTATAAAGCCATAAAGGTAATTTTATTATTAACTATTCTAATATAAGAATGTTATGCACTTTATGATTATTTAGATTAATTGAACTCATTAAGTTAAAATTTGATTTAATTGAATCCCTAGGCTTTTAATATTATTAATTTATGTTTGAGATTTTTTATGTGTTCTAACTTAGAGAAATTACACGTAATTTTAATTTAGGTTGAGTATGAAATATGTTTTCAAATTATGCATATTATTAAAATTTAATCCTACCTTGCACATTGGGAGCACATTGGGGGTATAAGGTGTTTTATTTGCTTATTATTTGCCTTTCATATCGTTGTTTCCCGTGATTGAGATAAATTGAAGAATTTCTTTGAGATATGCTTATGAACAAGTTTGGGGAATGTGTGTATGAGGGTGAATACGGATGTTGTGAGTGTGTGTTTGGGAAATTGATCGGTTATGTGGATTTGGATCCCATTGTTTTTGAGGTATGAAAAGAAAAATTGTGGAAAAGGATATTTAAAAAAAAAAGATGGAAAGAGTGAATGGTGCAAGTAAAAAAAAAAAGTACCAACGAAAAAGAAAAGAAAACAACAAAAGATTGCTGAAAAGAAAAGGAAAAAAAAAAAGGTGAAACATGCTATGGCATGATGAAAAACAAAGAAAGAAGAACTTGTTGAGGAATAAGCCTCGAGATTGGTTGTTGATGAACAATTGTTGGGGGAGGGGTTTTGGGGGATTTTATCGGAGAATAGTCACTTTAGCCCAAAATCACCTACTTTTAGTCAACCACATTATAACGACCTTCTTGATTCTAGAAATAAGCTCGTTGTAGTATGATGGTGAGATATGATGGAAGCTTATGAAAATCGAACTTGATATCTTGTGCTTGAGAGAATGGTCCCTAAACACGAAAGAGAGTGAATTTTTTTGTTCTATCCAATTTTATTGAGATGCTTGAGTCTCTTGTATTAACCGTTGCACAAATTTAGATGATAATTTCGTTTGATTAAGGCATGCTAAGATTGATATGATGAACTATGAGGTATTGCACTAATTAGGAAGATTGCTTTACTATGTTCTGATCGAGGACAATCAAAGGTTCAAGTTTGGGGAATTATGATATGTGTGTGAAATGACTACTGTTAGGATTTTTGTTAGAGAAATCCTACCTTACTTTTGATGTTTTGGTGGGTCAAGGAATATAAGCCATCTTACTCAGTTTTTCCAGAATCTAGAGTTCTAAACTGTAATCCTTGTATAGGACCAATCGAATTGTAATAGAACTTAGACTGAAGACCGAGCAATGGAGAATGCTCGAGAACTGACTATCATCACGTCTGACCTTAACCGAAAACTGAGTTGGAGCACTCAGTTTAAGGTCTAACCATACTGACAAGGAGAAGTCAGTATGAGGGCCTTCCCGAACTGACTAAGGAGAAGTCAATTTAAGGGATTACCATACCGATCTGGAAAAATCAGTATAAGGGCGTTTCCCATACTGACTGTGAAAAGTCAGTATGAGGATTTACCATACTGACCGTGGGAAGTCAGTATGAGGGCTAAACTGCACTGACTCTTAGAAGTTAGTATAAGAAGCCCCAGTCAGACACATGCATTTGCAAAATGTCGAAGGTCAGTACGAGGTTATCCAAAAACTGAGTTCCTCAATCTATAAAGAAGTCTGACGAAAAGTTAGTGTATCGTACACTGACAATGGGCAGAGCAGAAAGAAGACCTAAGGCATGGGCTACGATTGGACAATATAATCCATGAATCTAACATCTGGATTTATGTGTCTAACGGATAGAAATTCAAATTTCCTTAGATTCTTCTCTCTATATAAAGACTTGCCCCCTCAACCTTAACATGTTACCTGAACTGAAATTCAAAATCAACTAGTCTAAAGAGATAAAGGGCATATTACGGTCATCTCGCCCAAAAACTCTCTTGGAGTTTTTCCATGTTGTAAACACGAGACTTGAGTCTCCGACTCAATTTACCCACTGTGCTATCTTCTCCTAGCACGAGGCTGAAGCTTTAAGCTGAGGCTCTTATTGGTGACTATATCTCTCTGAGATATCTTCACAACAGTCAGTTTCCTAGTCTGGGATTCTAATTCTCATGGGCGTATGCCAGCCACTTGTGTTCTGGGAAGAACCTCTAAACATCCAACCATTCTGGGAAGAATCAGTAAACATCCACCCACCAGGAAGGAGGCTGCGGGGTGCATCCCCACTTCAACCTGAAGACTGAGTCAACAAGGAGTTCCTAGGTGAGTGCCACAGCTGACTGGAGGACGGAGGTGCCACGGACTATGTATAGATCGTAAGGAGGCTTGTAATCACTTATTAAATTATCCAGACCTTGAGTCTGAAGAGTGGATGTAGGATATTGAAATCCGAACCACCATAAAATCTCTGTGTGCTGCTTTACTGCTTTCCATTACTTGCTCTGTTTTCTGTTTCACAAACTGACTACTTGTGTCTTCAATACTTGTCCAAGTATTGAAGAATATATTGTGAAACTGACTTAAGACGGAACATAGACTTAAGCTTAAAACTGACTGCACACAAAACTGACTCTGCCCTGTTTAAACGAACCAGTGCTTGTGCTTACATTAACTTCCGCTACATACACAAAACCTTTCGCTGCATATATTGCACTCTGATTTCAGGACCAACAACTACTTTATTGATGCATTTTTTGTGATTGTTCATGCTTATTTCACCCACATATCATAGGTTTTTGTTTAGATTTGATGTGTTTTCGAGTGTTTTGTATTTGAGTTGTGTAGGTGAGCATTTAAGCATAAATCCACAAGTTGGGCAAACTTTTGGAGTGATTTCGACCCAATTTTTGCACATGTTGAGTGGATTTCGACCGAGATGGAACATGGAGAGCTGAAGGGGTGAAACAGAGAGCAAAAATCGACCCAACCCATTCTGGTTGGGTCGAAATTCTGCCTCTGTAGGGTAGATTTTGACCTAAATCATTTTGGTCTTGGTCAAAATTTGCTCTACAGAGACAAAAGTTTGACCGAGATTCCTTTGTCTGAGGCAAACTGTTGCGAAATTTTCTGGAAGTTTCTGAGTTTTTAGCCTTCTCGGTCGAAACAATCTTGCCCCGGGCAAAGTTTTGGTGCTGTTACTTACTATAAAATGGGGGAAATCGAGTTGGTTAAGGATTTTTGTCATCTTTTAAAGAAAATTAGGGGAAAAATAGGCGGTTAATCACTCTAAATCACTTCCAAACATCTCCAAACATAAAATCAAGGGAGAATCAATGCAACATTCATCCAAGTAGATGCAAATTGAAGAGGAAATTGAAGATCCAACCATGAAGATCAAAATTTGATGGAAATACTCTTCTCTACCTTCTTTTGTAACGGATCCTCTTACTCTTGTAATTGAATTGAGCTTAATCAAAGGTATGAGTAGCTAAACAATTTTAGGATATTGGTTGAACAATGTATTGAATCTATTGAGTTGAATGAATATTTGTTTACCTTCTCTTAGTGATCGCAAAATTATTTTATCAGCGACTTAGCTAAGCTAATAATAAAACGGCAAATAAATTATCGAATCTCATGGGGAAGAAATAACGAAAAATCTTAAATACTAAAACATAGGTTCTCAAAATACTGGTTAGGAAAGAAAATAAACTTTTGGTTTTGTTTCAAACTAATTTTGCAAATTAAAATTGAACAGGAAAATAAAAGACTTTTGATATAAGCAGATATGAGAAGTACAGATTCCAGGGATATCTACCTATCAAGTATGACATGTATGAATGAATTGATTAATTCCCAATTTAATTCCTATTCGTAGTGAAACAGCAGAAAGGTATTGTGAACTTCTTTGTTGGACAATTCATAAAGTAAATTAGTCAATTACCTATCTTCGCTCGGTCTCAAGATGAATTAACTAACTCCAAAAATCCACATATTTATTCCTATAATCTATGTCCTTCTGCTCAGACAAGAAATCAAATTATATTGTGAAAACTCTTTCCATTGAAAACTATTACAGTTACGTCTCAAGTTCTCAACTAATTAATCCTAAGATGTCGCCAGCAAACTCAAGATTATGAATAAGCACAAATTTCACAAATTACGATGGGAAAGGGAAAATAATTCAATTAATCAAACATGCATACATTGATAGTTCGAAACCCTAGAATCTGAGAAGCAATTTAGTTACACATATTCATGATTAGAATCATCAGAGATAAAGAAAAACATGAATTGCATAAAATTGGGTGTAGATGTCTTCCCACAAAAACCTGTCTTCAATCACAAAACCTAAAAACTCTTGGAAATCTCTAAAATATTCAACTCTAAAATTCTCCTAAATTCTCCACAAATTTCCACACTAAAAATCAAATTTTACATGGCCTTATATAGTAGTGATAGATGTATCAAACAGTATCTAGGATTAGATATGTCTCTATCTTCAAATCAGGATCAGATCAGGAAAACCCGACGTCGCGTCGATCGACGGAGCATCTTGCGTCGATCGATGCCTGTGAAGAACTCGCGTTGATCGACAAGGGCACGACCTTCGCCTTTTTGCATCGATCACTCGTCGATCTCTTATCAATCTCCCTCCGAGCAACTACGTCGATCGACGTGCCATGGGCGTCGATCGACGTAGGTCTGGAACACGAGCATCTTTCTGATTCTTCCTCGTTTTCGACTAAAAACCTGCATAATTCACCAATCACGACATTACGAGCACAAAAGCCAATCCATGCACAAAAAGACACGTAAAACAATCTAAACATCACCCAATTAGTCAAAGAACAAAGAGATAAGTTGGTAAAAATACTAACTTATCAACTCCCCCAAACTTAAACCATTGATCGTCCTCGATCAATTTGCAGACAAGAAATCAAATCAAATGCAGATACAAGTGCGCAATGCCTCACAAGCTTCTTTTGCAATCTGAGTATTACTTATTCATATAGATCATGCAATCCAAACAAATTCTCATTGTTAAATTATTGAGGAGGAACCTCACCGGACAATGTTTACACTCATCGCTCAAGAAGTAAAGGGTTTGTGTTTCACTCACTCAAGGTTTTAGTTTACCTCACCATAAGTTAGACAAATTTCTCATCTCTCCACTGCTTGTTAGAGTGGCTTTTCAGGGAATCAGAAAGGTCTTATTTTGATTGTAATGTGGCTTACCTAAAAGGTGGGATATATTTGGTTAAGTGACTCAAAATATTGCAATTAAACCCAAAGACCCAAGCATATCATAACCACATCATTTTTCTCTTTATGCACATTCTTGTTCTTTCTCTTTTCCTTATTATTTTCAGGGCCCCTTAGAACTTATTGTACACTTTCGTGAACTTACAAGCACATGAATATATATATATATATTTTTATTTTTTTTTTCTTTTTCCACTCATGTTCACTTTTTTTTTCTTAATTTACCCACGGGAACCCTTGTTTTTGCACATGAACTCACATCACAGTCCCACAATTCACACCTTCCAATAAATCAAAATCTTCTTATTCATCAACCCTTCTAATCAAAGAAAATTTATTCAAGGCTCAAAGGGGCTACAAGTGGAAATTAAAGGTTAGTGTATGGGAGATGGGCTACGAAAGAACATGCTTAAAATCATTTTCACCCTATTACCACACTTAATGCAACCTCAAGAGAGAAACTTGTCAAATTCTAGGAAGTAAGTCTAAAAACCTTGTCACTCATCAAACGAAAAAGAGGCTCAAATTTTTACACAGGGTTAAAATTTTTGTTACTCCTCAACAATTACCCAATTTGAACAGTTATCATGCAAAAATTTACATTTCAAAGATAAACTCATCAAGCAAAACAACTCCTATCATCGGCTACTCTATCACACAGATTTTCATTCTTAATCAGATAATATCTCAATTATTAATCAACAATTCTTATTCAAGGAAAGACAAGTCATATTTTCCAACACCAACATAATCAAAATAGTTCCGACTGCCCTATGTTCAAAAGCTCTTAAACAATTCTCAAGACTCTCCAATTCAGAACTAGCACCTGATATGTGTGTAAAATGACCTATTTTTCGATGTGTGAACTTGCATGTTTGTGGCCATTTTACCCTCATATCATATGTTTTTGTTGTTCTTTTGTCTTGTTTTCGTGTTTTTGTGTTTGAAATATTGTAGGATGTGTTTTGAGCATAAAACAACACTTTTGGATGAGTTTTGGATGGAAATTGCCCGAGCTAGGAGTCAAAGGGAAGCAGGATCGACCGAGCGGTGCAGAAAGGGTGCTGGGGCTGTTCAGAGACTTCGCTCGGCCGAGCCAAACTTGGCTCGGTCGAGCCAAGCCCTTCAGAGAGGTGGCTCGGTCGAGCCACCCTTGGCTCGGCCGAGCCAGAGCGAGATTTTGGGTCTTTCAGTTCTGTGCTCGCCCGGGCGAGCCAACTTTGGCTCGGGCGATCCGAGGCCCTGTTTGCTCATTATAAAAGGGGGAAAAACAGTTATTTTGACAAGAAACTCATAACTCTTCATAATTTTAAATAACCACCTCCTAAATTCTCTCTACGATTCCATTTCCATATCTTCCAAAACCTATCAAGGAGCTAAATCATCAATCCTAGGAGGAGAATTGAAGATCCAAGGGGGTAGATCAAGACCTAGCAAATCCAATTGGGGAAGATTTCATTTTCTACTTATCAATTGTAAAGGATGTATTTGATTTCAACTTTGTATTGTTACAATTGAGAGGTATGTTGCTCTAATTCAATTTGGATGTTGATTTGAACAAGGATGCATGAAGATTAGGTTTGATAATTGTTTGTTTACTTTCCTATGAGGGGTTGATTTGCACTTGAGCTTGTTCATACCTATTAGATGTAGGTAATAGCCAATCTATAGGTAGTTGATGTGAACGTTGCAGCCAATACGCGGACGGAATCGTCGTGAAAAGAGCATAATCATATAGTTTTAGTTCCAATCCATGTGCGGGGCTAGGATTGTAGGGCAATAATCGACAGACATTTTGGAGTGAGTTAGGGATTGATAACGTAGCTGTTTGAGATTTCTAATTTCATCAACGGACAATTCACCGGTACAAAGGGGATTGACTAGAAAAGAGTCGGTTGCTCAACCTCATAGGAATTAAAACTTGTTTACATCAATGATTAACCTAATTGGATTAAATCTACGTTTATTTCAACATCCTGTCTACCTCATTTGAGTATTTTCTTGTCTTGATTTACCAAGGTGTGGAGAGAATTGTTTGAATGTTGTTTGTTGGTTTAATTCATTACTTGTTATATGTTGTTAGCATATGTTTAAATTGATTGCCTAGTTGATAGAAATCACTCAATGACTTTATTGTTACCTAGCTATTAGACTTTGCTATAGCATCCCAGTAATCTAGCGGGCGAAGGGAAGAAGGACCTGGATTTGACAAATTTTATTCTTGTGTAGCTAGGAGTTTAATTTTGATTGAACTTTTAGCCGCATCAATACCACAAATCAAGAATTCAAAATATTAATTTGAGTGAAAAGCCTTGCAGAGAGCAATTGTTCACATTGAAGCAAAAGAACAGGGATGGTGATGGTTCAGAAAAAACAAAAACAAAAACAAAAAGAAATTAAAATAAAGCAGTAAATAAATAAAAATACAAACGTTTCCCTTTTCCGATCCTCATCCCCCCAAACTTGTTTCCTCTAAGGAGTGGACAAGTTTGCAAGTTAGATGGGAAAAGAGAAACGGCTCATTCCTCCTCCGGAGGATCCTCCATAACCACATCGGTGGATGGCCAAACGGAAAGTCTCCGACGGTGGTCCTGGTGCTCACGCTGGCGGCGGAGGTAGATGGAGTCATGCTGGGTGTTCAGAAGGAGGCGCTGCATTTGACTGTCGAGTGTGTTGAACCTCGTGGTCACATGCTGGCAAAACTCGGCCTGTCGGGTGTGCTCTGCCGCATGCAAAGCAGCCTATTGCTGCATGAACTGGTAGATCGTCGCCAGATCCATCCCAGAAGAAGAAGACCCTCCCGCAAGGTGGCTGGGTGATAACTCTCATAAAGAGTTATCTTTTGATCTCTTCTTATGAACTTTAGATGTTGTTTTGAATAAGATGCTTAGTAATCAAAGTCCTTTTTGCTTGTTTTTGCTTATTTGTAAATAGATCATGGTATTTTAACTTACGCAAGTTTTAATAACTTTTTGCAAGCTTTTGGTGAAGTTTTGATCAGGTTCGGAATGCTTGAGCTTTTCTGCCGCATGTTGTTAGAGGATATGCTCGAGCATGGGAGATGCATGAATAGAGGGAAGAAGACTTTCTCTCTACGAGACCATTTTGAGACAAGGATAAAAGTCCTTTTTGATCTTGTCTGCTGGGGGGACAGGTGTCACAAAAGGGGACCAAACTTTTGTCTAGACGAAATAGTGACATCCTCACACGTGGAAGCATCTTGGAGGAAAGTGAGGAGATCGACGGCTTTGGAAAAAGTAATGCAAGAATATCAACAAAAGGGGAAAACACTCGTGGAGAATATAGGAACGGGAGAAGTGGACGATAATTGGAAAAACCAGCTTGGAGAGGAAGTAATCGGAGCAAGAAGGATCATCGTCTATAGTTTATTTTAGAATTTTGAGTTGAATTTTGAGGATGAATGATCTTATATTTTCATTTATTCCTTTTTCAAGTATGAGCTAACTCTATTTAGCACTTGGGTTGTGGAACAAAACACTATTGCTTGATTATATGTTAGAATCATGTTTCGTATGACTGAACTTATCTTCGATCTTGTTTCCAATCGTTTCTTGAGCACGACAGTGGAAAGAAACCCGTCACCTATAGAGACCGAAAGGTAAAATAGGTCGAGGGGATCTTAGATAATTGTGTTAATCCCATAGACATATGAGATGATACAACTTGAAAGGGCTAGATGTATTGGGTTAATCACTTGAATACTGTGGTAGGCATAGACATATGAAACCCGGTAGGACAGTGTAGATCTAGTGGGACGACAGTTCGCTAGGCAGGTTAAGAAAAGTTCTAAGGTTCAGTTGAATGCGAGACAGATGCTCTAGCATATGAGAAAGCAGAAGTGAATTGTATTCCATGACCCGAGTGTGCCTCTTTCTATTATTTGTGAACCAACCTATTTGATATATGTATATTTTGTGGAACGAGGAAGTATTGTTGATCTTGGTTTTATTTGGAATTATAGATTATGCATATTTATGTTTTGACTAGAAGTTAGACAAAAACCTCCTTCCAATTACAAGCAATTCCTAGTGCACGATTTAGAAACTCACTCCCTTGGGTTCGATATCTGGTCTCACTTGACTGTATTACTTGTGAATTGTGTATACTTGCACATCGGTTCTGTAGTAACACTATAGTACACAACAAGTTTTTGGCGACATTGTCGGGGAGTGATTAAATTTAAATCTGAATGCTTTTGAATTGCTTGAGTATTATAGTATATTATATGACCTGACTGATTTTGGAAACTAATCATTTTATCAATGCAGGAGGGTCAGTAGTTTATGAGTGAAAAGATTGTGAGAGAACTATTCCCATTTGATCCAGAGAATGAGAGGACCTTCAGAAGTAACATGAGAAAGCTGAAAGTTAAGAAGATGGCTGAAGAGAATCCGGAGAGGAATATTGATGAGAAGGACAGGATTATCAGAACATTCATGGCACCAAGATTCACTGATTTTGATCCAGGGGTAGTGAGACCTGAGGTTCAGGCACAACACTTTGAGCTGAAACCAGTTATGTTCCAAATGTTATAAAGTTTGGGGCAGTTCAGTGGTCAAACCACAGAGGATCCACATCTGCACTTAAGTGAAGGGATTCGTGAACTGAATCACGAAGTCCGTTTGCCAAGGATCGTTAATTGGAATATCAAAAATAAATTGCTATGCCTATGAACAATCCTAGCATGCTCCTATATTATTATGCATAAGAAGGTTTATGCGGAATACCTGGATTGATGAACTCTGAAGAACGTGTGCGCGGAGATGCCCTTTGATCTTTCCCACGCACAAAGATTTAATTTCCTAACAGATTGAGGAAATAAATCTATGAAAATAATAATGATATTTTCGAAAACAAAGGAGAGAGAGAAGAAGAAAAATCCTCCTGATTTGATCTTCTGATATGTATCCCAACTCGATCTGAAAATCTGGTGAAGATTCTCTATCAGATCCCTTGCCCGGTTGAGAAGCAGAATTTCCTCCTCGTTCTCAGATCTTAGTCGATCAACACAGCTCCCAGAACTGGTTTGCTGTGTGCAACTTATGATCTTGTGGTGTGTTGAGATCTGAGGAACTGAGGCCTATTTATAGGAAATTACTGGACTCCTATTGGGCTTGAGTTTCATGGGCCAGACCAGGGACCAAAATGCAAATAGCAAATAAGGCCTATCAATTAATTAATTCCCATATTCAACCCAGAATATAATTAATTAATTTATATTGATTCATTCCACCAGAGAATCAATACTGTCCTACCTGTTTGCTACCACGTTTTGAGGTACGGCTTGCATGGGCTCGGTATATTCCCATATTTAAGGTTACAGACATTCGTTAATTAATTTAAGCTCTGACAAGCTATTTAATTAATTAACATCTTATATTCCTGAATCAATCCACTCAAACCTTTTCACTTATGCTTGAACTTAATCAGTGATAAGCTCATATTTGTACTCACTTATGAGCTGTTCAGGGAATGTCAC